>VWPU01003214.1:0-238973 GCA_013398955.1 Callaeas wilsoni
TCCCCTCTGCCCTGCAGACCCTTCTCTCTTCCTCGGGCTCACTCTCAGCTGTGGAAACCTGCAGGACCTGCAATGGTGGCTGTAAATGAGGACAGAACATTGGAAGGATGGAGGGAGAATGCAGCAGGGGAGAATCTATAAAATATACATTATTCTTTTTCCTCTGGCAGTCAGTTTTGCATTTAGCTTTGGGGATGATCACTGGGAATTGACTCAGCCAGTGCTGGAGCTGAACATTTGCTTTTGTCTCCCCTTCTGTTGTCTTGTGGACTAAGTTGTGCTCGTAAGTTCAGAGGATCATTTTGTTCTGAATTCTATATTTTCTATAACAGTCTAGTGCAGAAGGTCTCTCTGCCTGTAAGTTCAGCCAATTAACTTTCTGTGAACTCCCCTGCTAAATTTTCCTCTATTTCCATCACTGTAAATCAGGAGCAGCTTTACTGGCCCCAGTCTGAAGTCTCTTTATGTAATTGCAAGTGGAGAGTTTGAAAAGCAGCCTGCTAAAGGTTTTGTGGCAGAAATTCTCTTAAGAGGAGGAGCTTTTAGTCCAGTAGTAGCCTGTGTGTTGTGGAGCAAGGACAGGTACCCAGTTCATTTCCACCTCAGAGTCTCCTGTGCATGGGATACCTCCCACTGGCTCAGCTTTCTGGTTGAGCAGGTCCAGGACCATTTTAAACCCTGATGCTCTGGCACACCTGCACTCCCCAAATCCCTGCCTGTCTGCAGCACAGAGCAGCAAAAGGCACTGAAAGCCTCAGCCTGGTGAAAACCTATTGGTAAGTGTTTGGACGTGGAGCCAGAGAAGTTCCATGAGCTCTCCAGAGCAAGTCTATAGCTGTGATGAGTTAAAATCAAGTTCACTAAGACACACTGGGCTCTCAGATCATCAGTCATCTGTGTGGATGGGGCTGCAGTTGTTACAGGCACGCTGTCCGGGCTCTGGAATACTCTGCTAAGGAATCATTCTCAGGACAGCTTCATAATCAATTTTTTATTAAAGAGTAAAACCAATTTTTTTCTTACTGGACCAAACTGAAAGATCTGTGGCTCTTATCCAGCAGATTTATTCACTTCAAGCCATTCTAGATTATGTCAGCTTTATTGAACTATAACCATTAAAGAAAATAAAAGACTGTTCTTAGAGCCCAAGATCTTTTCATTAGAGAATTGGAGAATAGGTGGGAAGGGCTTGGGATGAATTTCCTTTCTAGTCCATGGTTCAGGTGTTTGCAAGAAATGATTTGTGGGTGAATCCAGATTTCCGACTGTGTTTGGCCAGGAGAAGAGGCAACGACACTCTCTGAACAGCATAGTGAAAATAAGGCATTTAATTTTTCAGTATTTTCATTAAGTGAAGCCTGCCAGTTCTAGCCATATGTGCTATTACTTTAATCATATAAATGATATATACACAGAAATTATACACAACTCATGTATTTGGAATTACTGAGTGTTCTTTATGCCACTTCTGTGAAAAACAGCCTTTTTAAAATAATCTTTGAGAGCTCTGAATAGAGAATTGCATTCCTTAGTGTTGAACTGGAGTTTTTAGGCACTGTGACTTGTAGCAGGACGCTTGTGTTAAGGACTGGACACGTGATGAGCAGAAAGTCTGTAGAGAGGAGGCTGACAAAGAAAAGACTCACTCTCTTTGTGAAACCAAATCTACCAAGAACACCTTCCACTGAGTGTGTTTTTCTTGATTTTAAAATTCAGTTGCCTCTTTCATTCTGTGCAGAATTGAGCCCTTGGGATAAATGAATTGTAGGTAAGGCCAGTTCCTTTAACTGCATAGGAAGAGTGTTCTTCCAGTGCCTTCATACTGGGACCAGTACTGGTTTGTGTGTGTTGGGCTGGGACCCAGTGCAAGCTCTTAGCAGCAAGGAGGCGTTTCTGGATGTGTCTGAAAGGGTGTTGGGTGCAAACTGACTGTGGCAGCGTGGCCCCACAGCCTGTGCCTGCCTCATGGAAAGGCCAGGGAGGTGCAGAAGCATTTTGTAGTCCCGTTGAGGGCTGGCACAGATCCCATCTCTGAGACCATCCTGTGCAGAACTCGTGTGAGCGCGGCTTAAACTGCCCACAGGCCAAAGGGAAAAAACACAGTGCAGTTGCAGCTATTTTTCTTTTTTTCCCCCAAAGAGTACTGGCTAGAGATCTTATTGCAAGAACTTAAAAAATGGTAAATTCTGAATGATGTGCTTTGATTGACACTGTTTATCTGAAGATTCTCTTTCCAGCAAACGTGGTGGTGTGTAACACGCACACACACATGTGTGTTCACCTCTCAGACATGCTGTAGGAGCTGCTTGTCAAATCCATGGGGGCTGTTCAGTCACCCCGAGACACCTCCCCATACCCAGCCATGATTTTCCAGTTCCAGTTACACAGAAACCATTTTAGGGACATGGTGTGAGAATGCAAACTTTTATTTTATTGCAACCCATTGAAGAATTGCTTTAACACACTTTTCATCGTTTATCTCCTCATTTATATTCAGCTGCTGTTCTGGGATTTGCCAGACTCAAAGGTTTTTCATTTTACTATTTCTCTCCTTGTTTAAAGAAAAAAAAAATGTAGTAGTTGGTTGCACTTAATAATTGTCTGGGGGTGAAGTCATGGCTCCCTTAAAATTGACAGAAGGGCACTCATTGACTGTAATTAAGCTGAGATTTCCTTTTGAAATCTGTTTTTAATTATGAAAACAAACCTTTCCCTTTTCTTTTTTGCTTTGCCTTCTCCTCTCTGCTCAGTGTTTCATCCCTGCTCACTCGCATCCTGTTCAAATGCTCTTAGTTGCAATTTGCAGTAACAAGAAGAAATTTTATTTCTTTTGAATGAACAACTTATGGACTCCACAGGGATCATCCAGCCCAACTCCTCGCCCTGCACAGACACCCCAGCAATCCCACCCTGTGCAGCCCTGGCAGCACTGTCCAAACGCTCCTGGAGCTCTGGCAGCCTCGGGGCTGTGCCCATTCCCTGGGGAGCCTGGGCAGTGCCCAGCACTCTCTGGGGGAAGAACCTTCTCATATCCAACCTAAACCTCTGACACAACTTTGGGTCCAGTCCTGGGCCCCAGAGAGAAGGGTCAGTGCCTTTCCCTTCCCCTCCTGAGGAAGTTGTAAGGTTACTGTGAGGTCTCTCCTCAGTCTCTTCTCCAGCTGAAGAAGCCAAGTGACCTCAGCTGCACCTCCTTTGGCTTCTTCTCCAGACCCTTCACTGTTTCCATAGCCCTGAATGTTCAGCTTTCCTCACCAATTCTTGTGTCTTTTGAAGAGCAGAAATAGCCCTTCAAAGATAGTTTTTGTTGCTGGCAGCAAGCAGGACATGCTAAATGTCTGTGAAAATGCACGCAGGTTGCCTGTTCATCCCTGGAGCTGTTTCTGAGAGGAGCTGCAGTCCTGACGGAAGGTATTAGAGTGCAAGTAAGCCTTTAAGAGCTCACCCTGAATATCTCAATGAGCACTCACTTGTCCTACTGAAATGAAAATGAATTTGGCACATGCTGGAAGTTTTGAAGCAGTTGGTGGAGTTGGAGCCTGTTTTAGAAATACCCTGTTCTGCCTTCCCGGCAAAAGCCTTTTGATGCCTTCTTTGAAGAGCTGATTCTGGCTGCAATGGCCACCAGGTATTTGAAGAAAGCTGAGAGCAGTGTTTTCTGAATTTGTGCACTGTAAATAAACCCAGTGGTTGCTCTAGCCAGCACTGTTGTGTGGCAAGCCCTGGGTTTGTGGGGCCTTTGTGGAGAGGGAATTGGATGTACAAGTCCCTCCATTGTCAGGTAACCTCAGCAACCAGCTCCTCTGACAGTGAACATGAAAGGGGCTCGTGTCTCTAGACATTGCCTTGCTGCAATTGCGTTTCTATAACAACTTGAGGAGTCATTAATAAATTTGAAACACAGCTTCTCTCCCCAAAGCGTTTCTTGCAGCAGAATGGGGGGCTCGTGCTGGATTTCAAAGAGAGCATCATGTCCACAATTTATTTTCAGAGTAAAATATACTTCTTTTTGAATCAGAATTGAGCTGATACACTGAATTAAAAAATCCCTGATGGCTGTAAAATTTGTCCAGTGAGTAGCTTGCTTAAACAAGTAATTATTTCTAACATTCTGTAAATTATTAACTCCTTTAAGATATGAAAACATTTATCAGTTGAACTGTTCTTGTAATGTTTTCCCTTCCTATGTTTTTTTTGCGCTTCTCTTATATCTGGAGATTCAAAAATAACTGAAGATCTTGCAGGTTTATGCCCACTTATTTTTATTTTTAGATTTTTGTATTGCTCACCTCTTAGGATTTTTCAGAGATTGCTTCTGAGAAAATTCATTAATGATGCTTTTTTGAGATGCATATTTCATGGGATTATAAAAAGCAGCTTCTGAGCCCATTTCTTACAACCAATTTGTTCTTGGGGCTGTCAGTTAATTTGTCTGTTCCTCGGTTTCTGAAATAAAACTGAGCTTATCTTGTAATGAGGTGTTTGACAACTGTTACATGGCTAACGAGAATGAGAAAGTGTAGTCACAGAAAGAGCTTTAGAAACTCTACTAACCTTGTGCACAATATAAACAATATAAATATATTACCTTTTCTTCGAAGGTTGTACCTCTGTGACTGCCATCCTTGGGAGAAAAAAAAAAAAAAAAGAGCCAGCACATAGAAAACTGTTTCTTGGGTTTTATTTGTTGCATTGCCACCTGTAAACTCCCCAGACAAATATCATTAAGCTAAGTGCTCAAAGAATTTATGCATATTGCAGCATCTCCTTGTTTGTGGTTTGACTTAACCAGTGAACAGATGTAGCATTATTATCATTTACAGAAGGACCTGATTTAGGGCTCTAATAAATATTGGCCAGTGCTCGTACTAACCTGACTTCCAGTTAAAGTTATCCTTCCAATTTAATTTTTGAGATAGTCGATCTCATTGCAGGTGCATAGGCCTCCCCAGTAATGGCAGAACTTCCTTGGTGCAAATGGGATGTTCTGAAGAGCCTGTAATTATGGCAGAGGCTTGGTCAGTATTTATTTCGTGGAAGATCTACTGTGGCTTTCTTGGTGGAGGGCTGGTGAAGTGATTTACCTTCCGCAGCACCGCGGCGTTGAAATGCGCCGAGCGCAGCATCGTAAAACCAGATAAGACAGTTAATCTAAAAGTCCATTGTGGAATAACAAATGTTATTATTATGGCCTGTGCAGAGCAGCCCAGTGTGTTCCTAGAGAGCAGCCTGGATGATTCACGTGCTCCTCGATTCCATTCCGGCTGTCCGGGATGAGTAATGGTGTGCTGGCCAGAACATGGGATTTTCACAGCTCCTCCTCTTCGTGAAAATCTGGTGTTCCACACCAGCTCTGTCTGCTGTTATTTAAATGTCTCAAATCTCTACTTTCAGAGGACAAAAATACACAGGCGTTGCTGAGTGAAGTTGAGAGGAGCTCTGCTAATTCTTCTCTTAGTTCATTCAGGCTTGTTACTGAAATCAGCTCAGGAAGCCAAGCCCAGCTCAGTCCAGTTGCATCTCTGTTGAATATAAAACACCGACTTGGAGCTGTCTCTTGTTTGCCCTATAATTTTCAGCCATTGACTCTGTTCTATGATGCCCTCAGGAGGTTATTAAGAAAGTAACTCATTATGGGAATCCAAAGTGTAGTGATAATCACTTGCCATAAACGGCATAATGGAAGAACTTTATAGATTGTTAAAGCTCATTTTAACATTCTTTATTTCATCTT
This sequence comes from Callaeas wilsoni, assembly GCA_013398955.1. Classification (NCBI taxonomy): domain Eukaryota; kingdom Metazoa; phylum Chordata; class Aves; order Passeriformes; family Callaeidae; genus Callaeas; species Callaeas wilsoni. Next base: position 5,735 of record VWPU01003214.1, read on the forward strand.
CTGCTTTGAGTTAATGCAAAGACATTGCAGACAAAGAAGGGATGATTTCTGCTGGATTTGTGATCTTGGATCAGGGTGGATAGGAGTCGATGAACAGAAGCAGATGGTTCCTATTGGGCAAACAGGGTCAGGGAAATCAAATTAGTGTGTATTTGTACTCATTTTTTTGCAAATAGTAAGAGCACCAGTCATGATTTCAAGGCCTCTAGTGTGCTTTTACCAGATGCTTCCAATGAGAAATTCTTTCTTTTTCTGGCAGTAGGATTAATGCACAGTGCCTGCCCAGCACACTCTGTGTACTCCACAGTTAAAAACATTACAAGAATAGAAAATATTGGTAACAAAACCATTTTAGCATAAGTAAGTGCGCTGTCCCTCATTGTGATATTGAAAAGGCTGGAGGTGGCTCACTAGAAAATACAATACTTGTGTATGAACATGCAGTGAACTGTCAAATCACAAAGATTGGGCGGGGGCCAGAAGGAGAAAGAGAAGGATGTTCCTTCTTATGTGGGGAAAAAAGTGACAAAAATGTGGGAGTCATCAATCCCTATTGAAAGATGCGATTTCATAGATTTATTTCGTGTTTAACTAGTAGGGATAAGAAGTACTTTATTTTTATTTGTGGTATTTTACTTAAATGTCATTACTGTGGAGTTCAGTTATGGGTGAGGTCCTGAGAATGATGAAAATACAACATAATTTTGCTTATTGCTGCTCAGAATTACACCTTAAATGTAAAAAACAGTAGACAGGTAGAAAACCAATGAGAATTTACGGTATTTTTTTGGTTAGGTTGTGGTTTCTGTCATATCCACAACCTAATCTTAGTAGAGCTTCGTAGCAACAAAGCTGTTGCAGAGGTTTTTGATTTCGCTTTGTTCAGGGAGAGCTGAATCCCTGGACCTGCAAGGTGAGAGACAGTGTAAGACAATATGCAAGGAGAGTTGTTTGCTTTTATTTTTATCATATGGGTAATGTAGCCTGACACCTTGATTGATGGGGCAGAGCTGTTGGGGACCTTGGAAGGAAGGAAAGGCAAGAAAATAAATACTTGATGTCGCAGAGATGAAGGAGCAGCAGAAGAAAGAGTGCTGAGATCTGGCTGCAAATGCCACTTACCCAGACTGAGGGTTTCCCAAGTCTGTATGGCTGTGAGCAAGGGAAATTGCAACACTTGGACTCAAAAAAGAAAAGAAAAAAGGGATGTGCAGATTAGGAGGTCACCTCCCAGGATGGCAAGGCTGTGCCTGGTAGGCAAAAGAAGATGTAGCAGTAGCTTTTGTTCTCTCCAAGTAATACCTAGGCAGAAAACATGGCAGCCCTGTTCTCCCCACTGTAGTCAATGCTCAAAGGAGTTGGAGTCCTCATTAAAACATCAAAACAATTTGTTAATTAGCTTGTCCATTCAAAAGTGCATGCACAGAAATAATTGGGATACCTGGAATTTGGGTTTCTGTGGGAAAGCAGATTTAGAATTTTCTGTCTAAGTAAGAGCAAGCAGTAAACTAGCTGCTGTTTTGAGCAAAACCATTGGAGAACTAGGAAAATACAGATGAAGTTGATAAAACAATTCTCGAGCAGTTCATTTAAGTGGAAAAATTACCCCAGGGACTGGATGAGTCTTAGTTTTCCTCACTGTCAAGTGCGTGCTCCCTTTTGTTTCCTGCAGCGGGATCTGTCCTCACATTATTTTTCTCCTTTTAATATTTTATTATTTAGTTGCTAACGATTATTTTGATCTCCATTTTTTTCCCACCTTGTCAGTTTGAGAAAATTAATCCAATGCCTGACAGTGACCAGAACTATTAATCTTTTGTGCTTCATTGTGGACTTTCTTTGTATCTTCTTTTCTGAAGCTAAAACACATTTAGCTTCACACTCGTGTGGCTGACACATTCCCTCTCCATAAGGATTCTTTATTTTGGAAGTCCACGGAGACTTCCAAATAAATTGAGTTGACCTGTGCAGCTCTGTGTTTGTCTCCTGCCTGACCCTCCCCTCGTACAGCCAGCAGACAGATTGGAGTGAATATGATTATGCAGGCAAGCAAATCCTCTGGTTATAATTGCTTTTAATTGCTGTTACTTGACATTGGAAAGTGCCAATTCTCTATTTTTTTTCTAAAAATACTTTTTCTACGGGAACTTTTGTTTGAAATGGTGATCTTGGTTGTTGAGTGACTACGCCATGACTAGATCCTGGCTGCTATAATTAGTAGCTAATTACAAGCTTTGATTGCATGTCTAACACCCTGTTTATTCAGAAACAAGTGCACCTTTTCTCTGGCTCAGGTGAAATGAGGAGCTCGGTGTTTTGTTATTCTGCCCTGTGATCATCCCCCCTGCACCAGGAGCTTTCCCTTCCATGAGCTATGGGTAGGAAATTTGTCTCTGTCAGCAGCACTCCCTCACTCTGCATACCCAAGGATGTGTCTCTGTTTTATCAGGTGCTTCGGAATTAGCCTGTGTAGTGGGGCAAGTCTCAGAGGAGGAATTTGTCCAGCCATTTGAGTCAGGAATCTCTTCCCTGGGCAGGATTTTCAATCCAGCTATCACAACATTATGCAAACACTTGCAGACTGGAAGCTGTAGCGTGCTGGAGACAAGGGGGATGTTTATTAATATACTTTGCCTGTGCAAGCTGTAGATAACAAACAACAATAACGATGCCGGGTCTGATACACAGCTGCCAGTAAACTGCTGTTTTGTTTAAAAAAGATGATCTAGATAACTCCTCACAAAAAAGCACAAGGATTTTCCTTATAAAATTTATGTATGACCTATCATCCTTAGATTTGAATCACTAGTTAAATACCTATAATTTTTTTTGTCTGTGTCACTCCTGATAGTGGTATGTGCAGAGGACAGTTTTTATATATGAACCTTAGGAAACAGTCATTTTAATGAAAAAAAAAAAAACAAACCAAAAATTCTTTACTATAATAAGATACAGTTTTGTTCTTTCTCTGCGTAGACAATGCTGAATTATTTTTCCTTTCAAGCAGCCTCCTCTGAGGTAGAAGAAAATGTTAAGTACTTCAGATAGCTAGAGCAAAGGCAAAGGTTGAATGGAAATCTCTGCCTTGCTGCTGCCGCCAGCACTGACAGTGGTTCTGATATTTCCCTGGCACTTTTTGTTTACTGGATGGAAATATTTCATCACTGATATCTTTTTTTTCTGTTAGTCACAAAGAGGAGAATTGGACTTCATCCCTTTTAATCATGGTTAGTAGAGCTAATACAAGGAGAGTCACACAGTGGTGGCTGAGAAGGCTGGTAAAGTTAGCACTTATTTTTTGAAGAAAAATGAACTCACATATGTGAAAATGAAACTTTTTTCTCACCTTATCCTAATGTTTAATCATAGACGTTGCAGCTCCCGTTTTCCCTGTCTGGTGCTTAAGGTTTTGATATGATAACTCACACTGTTCTACAAACTTGAAAGCTCAAGGAAATGCCTGTAAGCACATATTAATGATACAGTTTTTCTGGATTAAATTCATTTACATCGTTCTGAAAAGAGGAGATAAGTTCAAATTGCTAAATCTACCCGGTTTCTCTCTGGTGCAATGTCTTCTTTATGCCTCAGAGAGAGGGAAAGGGGGAGACGTGGCTTTATTTGAACTAGAGAGACTATCTAGGAAAACAAGGGTGCTTGGAGTTTTCATGTGAAGAGGAGCAGACTATTTTACTGAAATAACTTGACTGTTACAGGGCACAAAGTTGGAAGACTTAACTAGTTGTATACTGAATTTACAATGTTAATTTAACCTGTGCATGTTTTTGTCCTGAGTGTTGTCTTGAGTTTATTTTAAGCGTTTGAATCAAGGAAGTGCTCACGAGGACCTTACCATCATCCTTAAGAATGAGTGCACCCTCCTAATTAGCACCAAGAGAGCCCCACCAGCAGCATTCAGAATGGTCACAGTACAAATCCCAGGGATATTTAAAGCCCTGCCTCCGCTGGTTCCACATTTTGTTTTACATTTCTTGTAAGCGTGATTATTGTGAGAAGAGAAACAGAACCACGTGGAACACCAGCTCTGGATCCTTCCATCTGTGCCAGAACAGGAGCAGGGACGCTGCCTTCCAAGTTACTGGACCACCAAATGTGCCTCAGTCGTGCTGTCCCTGATGGAAACCCTTCCAAGCAGAGAGCTGCCTTTGTTCCCACTTCAGGCTTCCAGTAAGGCAATTTGTGTGAATTGGGGTTATTTTCAGCATGGTGAGGTATTAGCTGTAATCTGGCTAAAAGCCGTTTAACTTTGGAACCAGTATTGGGAGTACAGGATTTCTTTCACTGGGAACCATCATTATTTTCAGCATTTGTAGAGTAAAATAAACCTAACAAATACTGGTTATCTTTATTTCTTGCCACTGTGTTACAAACAGCGGTGCTCTCAGCACTACACGTATTTGAAAGTTCAAAGGCTGTTTCACATTAAACACAGCTTTATTCTCTGAAAATGTATTCTTGTACCATTACTGGAATCTCAGACCTCCCTGCTTGGTCATAAGTCCTCTAAGTTTCCATCACCTCTTTGCAACGATGCTTTTAATGAGACTCTGCAGTTCACATCTGGCTTCTACTACTGTGGATGTGTGACAGAATACAAAGGGTTCCTTGTTTAAAAATGAAGTCCTGAGGCTTGTAAGAAGGCAGTAGCAGTTGAAAGTGACTCTAAAGAAAATCCATTTTAAATGGATTCAAGTCTATGAGCGTTTCTTGTGTATCAAAGGCCTTCATTACTTGTTTATGATAGGTAAAAACTATATAGGCCATTGCTCAGTATTGTTTTGTCTTTATTTCACTGTATTAATGCTTGGTTACTTTAGGGTAGCATCTATATTCAGTAAATCTATTTATCTTTATCCACGAAGAGCCGGTGGATCTACATTCTCTGTTCAGGAAAGCATCTCTGCGTTTACACAGCACCAGGTATTGTTGCCCTTTGATGACAGACAATGGATAATGTTTGCAGTGGGAACAGAACACCCTTCTGTCCTGTGGGCAGAGCCCCCAGAAAAGGGCTTGGAAAGCTCCCAGGCACTGCCGGAAAGGAGGCAGAGAGGGGCAGCTCCAGAAGGGGTTTCCTGGCTGGTGGATCCAAGCAGTTGGAAGAGCCCTTGCTAATCCTGCAAGCCAAAACCTCTCGTGTTTTGGACAGGGAGAGAGCAGGCGTTTGAGGGAGCAGTTTTTCGTGTGAAAGCGATGTCTGCGGAATGGCTTCGGCGGTGCTCCGCAGCCGTGGAGAGCGTCGCGATCTCTCGTGCTGCTCAACAGAAGGTGCCTGCACAAAGCCCCTCCTGCAAAGTGCAGAAATACATCCACTTCAGGCATGGTAGTTTCTATAACTCGCTGGCGATCTTGCAGAGTTCCACCATATGTCGTGGCAGATACCTGGGGGGAGCCAGGAGGCCTGGCGTGGCTGTAGGATTGCTCCGTGTGGTCTGTCTTGGTGACTTCTTTCTGCTTTGCTGTGTGGTTGTTTTTCACCTCCTACCGCTCCTTTCTGGTTTGTTTGAACTGATTCAGGGTGGGGGCAGTTTCTCACTGCTGTGTGCTCTTGGGTGTGTTAACTTGGAGTTTCCCCCAGACTCTGTTGCCTTTTTTTTTAGCTAATTTAGCCACTCTGCTCCTGGTACCTGAGCTAACATAACACAAAGTGTGTGGGAAGTGCTGGAAATGGCAATTTGCTGTGCCATGTAGGCACCTTGCTTGCTTTTGTACAGGTTCTTACAGCTGAGAGCTCTAAATGATACCATATTTTTGCTGGTTTCATACAGGCTGATTAAGATCAAGTCAGGTGGTGTCTTTTTGTATTTCTCTTTGGTCTCTAATTTGACTTACTTCTCATCATTACCTACTTCATACAAAGAAATAAAAACTGATTGAAATTAATGGCATGTGTAAAGCCATGAGAATGTGGTATTAAACAAACGATACTTCAGGGAAAATAGAAAACTTGTTATTGTGAAGTTGTGTACAATCCTACTCAGAGTATACTGAAAAGCATAAATGATAAAGCTAATCGGAGCCCAAGGTTTGAAGAAAATAACTTTTTAAAAATGATTTTAAGGAATACTGATGTTAACCTCCTCAAGGATTTCATAACAAAGGTTCATCTCTGGAGCAGATGAGCTCTGGTAGCTGATGCTATCTCCATGAGATTCAGTAATGAGGGAAAAAAGCAACTTCTTGGTTGGGGCACATACATGCACTAATTTTGGTTAAGATAATTTGTGAAGTTGGAAACAACCAAAAAAAAAAAACCAACAGTGGAGGGGAGAAAATGCTATGACAAAATATATACCTTCACAGATGGTTTTAGTAAAAAGGTGGCCTCCAGAGCTTTTCTGTCACTGTTGTGGGTGCCAGGAACCCCGGGGTCTCTCTTGGCTCGCTCTGCTCTGCTGAAACCTTTGCTTTGTTTGCAGCGTGGGGCTGATAAGGGCCCTGGCTGCTGTTGGCATTCAGAGGAACATCTGTGAGGGAGCTGATGGGATTTCTGGGGCAGGTAAGGTGCACTGCAGCTGCACAGACTTTAAAATTCATCTTAAGCATAATAAACTGCTCTGCTTGTGATTCATGCAGAGTGATGAAAAACAATCTGTAGACAGACTCAAACGAAGCCTGAACTAGTGAGCTTCCATTGCAAAATTTCTGTGCTGCTGTTTTTCACCTGCAGACCAGTGATGGGCACAGTTTGTAGGTCAGGGTGTGAGTTTTGCTTGGCAGCCTGTTCCTGGTGCGCTCGGCTGAGCTGTGGCCCAGCCATCCAGCACTGCTGCCAGCCTGACCCTGGCGGGGCTGGCACTCTCCAACCCGGCCCCATCTGCGAGAGAAAGGTCTGGGCAGTCTCTCTGTGCCTACAAATGCTTACTCTGCTCATCCCCACTTTTCTGATGCATGGCAGATGAGGTCCTGCAGTTTTGCTTTCTTGGAAATGACATCGTATTTCCTTTTTCCTCCTGATTTACTTTTCGTGTTTCTTGCCAGGAACGGAACTGACTTGGTTTCCTAGAGCCAAAGCAATCCCTGTGGTTTGGCATCTGAATCTGTTCCAGTGCAAGAAAGGTCTACCCTCCCCTTTGGGTTTGGTCCGAATAGTACAAGATCTTTCAATCCAGACAGAGAGAAACATTATAAGAACAGTTAATTCGAGCAGATTTTTATAAATGCTGCTTGCCCTATTCTTCTGGTGCAAGTATGGATTTTATTATGCAAATTTTTTTTGGTAATAAATGTCAGAGACTTCGAGTATGTATTAAATTGTGTACTGCACTGGTATATTTATCAGGCAGCATGAGGTGCCAAGGAAACATTTCCATCCTTTGTGGTATCTCTGTTCCTGTTGTGCCATATTCTGTAGCATTGGTGTTCTCGGGGACTTTGGTGGTACATACACTTTGTACAAAATACTGCTCACTGTGAGTGACGTTAGCGTAGTCTGTCCTTAAAATTCAAGATAAGGAGTTTCAGCACCTCCAAGTCCTGAATAGTTGCTTTTGTAGCACACAGCATGATGAGAAATGGAGCCGAGCAATTGAATGCAGGAAAGATCACCAAGGTCTAAGAGAAACAAATACAAGAAAAAATACTGTGCTGAACAAGCAGAAGCCTTTGCATTGAACAGGCACCAGAAACTTTATCTTCTGGGGGCAGATTGCGTGATCTTTGACTGGTTATCTGCTCCAGAAGCAGAGAATACTTCGGCCAGGAAGGTTTCTTTTCCCTTCATTCAGTCTCTCATTATGTGGCCTGATTTTTGCCTGTTTAACCTTTCGTGCTCACACAAGGTTAGAGCTTCGAGGATTTTTTTTTTTTGCTGTTCCCACAAAAGCTGCGGCATGAGGGAGGTGCAGAATGCAGCTTCATCTGCTGCAGCTCCTCAGTTAATCCAAACTGCCGCAGAGGCACCGGAATTGCAGGGCCGGGTGCCAAATTGTTTTTGTCTGCCTCTTCTCTCTCAGGGCTGAGTTACAGGCATCAATAGAGTCATGGCTTTTAAATGACATACCCTGACCCCCTCATCTGTAAGCACGTGGCAGCTCCATTGTATAAACTGGGTCATAAACCAGAGAAACTGAGGCACGCTGATGTTCAGTGTTTGTGGGCGTCTGACTTGGTGAAAAGAGCAATAATTAAGCCAAATTTCCGTATCTTCAGTTATTTTTGTGACTCCTGTGTGCTGGTTTACGCAGGGTTGAACCCTTGCCATCAAGGGGTCTCTATTTTGATGGTAACTTGCTCCCCTTTCCTGAAGGACAGGTGGCTCCTGGAGCTTGGCTTTTCAGAAACGCCGACACCCAAATCATCTGGGAGCTCATTCGGCGTTTGTGAGCTTGACAACGTTGGAAATGAGACTCTTGGGTTGTAAAATGTTGTTCACAGCCTTCAGAGTTAGGCCATAGGATGGGTCAGGTCGGAAGGGACCACAGTGGGTCTCTGGTCCCACCTCCCTGCTCAGGCAGGGCTGTCCTAGAGCACGCGGCGCAGGATTGTGTCCAGGTGACTCTGGAATATCTCCAGTCAGGGAGACTCCACACCCTCTTCGAGCAAACCAGTTTTCTCAGTTCCAGAAAAGTAGTTTTTCATTTACTGGTGCTGCAGCAGTGGTAAATAATCAAATGTTCAGTGCTTTGGTTGGAGTCAAGTGCAGTGGGTCATAAATGAGACCTTAAACCAAACCTGTTCAAAGCTAAAAGCTGAAATACAGTTCCTCCCCTTCAGATAAATGACACCATAAATTGAAACAAACCTGCAGTGGGCATCCAGGTCAGGGCTTCTTTACTCCTTCTGTCTTTAGTGTGAGCCAAATACTCTTGAGTCTTTCCACTGCTGCTTTGGGAACAGATCAGGCTCTAATTGTCCCTGTAATGAAAAGTTGACCTCTTGACTGATTATTTTTCTTTTACTGAATTAATTTCTTTTTGTGTTTGAACAGAGAAGAGACTTTGGATGCCACTAAAGTTGACTCTGTTAAATAAGGCGAGCTGATATTTTAAAATAACAGTTGATGATGCTTCTCTTGCACTGGGTTTTGATGTCCCCTGTAGGAACATTCTGGCACCATGGTGAGTGGAAATCAGTAGAGTCTTCCCATTAACACCTAACCAAGGTCATACAAAAAAGAAATACAATAGAATATATTAGAAATAGAATTTTTCATGAAGCTTGATAAGGATGAGCTATACCTTCAGATACTTTTTTTTAATCTGTTCTATAGCAGCTTGATAAGACTATTGGCTACGAAGAAACTGAAATATATCTTTGTTTATTCCAGCCAACGTTTTTCTTAAACTGAAGCATCCTAGATTGTTGGGGTTGTTTTGTTGAACGCTGACAGTATGAAAAACTTCTGTGCTAATGCATGTATAGTTTTTATAAATTAATAAAATTTTGAGTAATTATAAGTTAGCATTAGAAAAACACGATGAAATGTTTTAGGAATAACGCAGCTCTGTTGTGACAGTGCGACATCGTAACACTTTAGGTAATATTGTTTTCATTGAGAATTCAAGAAAGCTCTGACCCATACATGTCTTTTCTGAATTTTTGTATCCAAGGAGGATTTAGAGGTCACCCACTTCCTTGGAATGTCTTCTCTTCAGCTAAATCACGAGCATTGTTCTTTGAAAAGAACAGGAGTAGTAATGAGATGCTGCCTTCTTTCCAAAGAAATATGGAGCCTAGAAAGAAACTCTGTGGGGAAACCAAACGCAACCATCTAATATTTTATGAAGAATTATTTTTCCTCCAGGGTTACTATTTCATGTTTTTATTGTAATAGATCTTGTGAAACAATGAGGCAGGTAACTCTGTCCTTACTTTTAATGACTGCTTTCAAAAAAGTGCAGCTGTTCATCAAGTTAACTGCTTAATTATAGTTCCCTAGGCCATTTACAAATATGCCCAGAAACAGTCTATCAGAACAGAGATTAATTGAAGCCTTTTTTTTGTCTGGGGAAAATTTGAGGTAATTTTGTTGTCTAGAGAGAATTTCAGAAAGTTTTCTCAATTTTTCCCCGGTTTTATGAGTGAGCTCACAGGTGAGGTGTCAGGGACTTGTGTTGGGGTTGTCATGTGTGACAACTTTTTTCTCCAGCTCTAGACAGCCTGTCACTGTTTCTAAAACTACACCTTTGTTGAGGAGCTGATCCAAAGTCTGTATCTCAGACTTTCAATCAACTCATGGCTGTGTTGGCTTCCTGCTGTGACTCAGAGGACCAAAAGAGCTTCCACTTCAGTGATCAACAGGCTCTGATAATAAGGCAGAATGAAGAGACTGTGATTTTTTTTCTTTGAACACCTAGCAAAAGTTACTTCATTAAAACACCATCAGTGCAAAAAATATCTGTTCAAATAGGCAGTGTCTACCTGCTAAGAGGTTGGCATCCAGAACAACCTTTTATATTTGATGTATATTCTGCTTTTCATCAGTGCCTGTGGGCTTTTTGAAGTGTTTATGAACTTCTTTGCTTCTCTCCTTATGAAAGTGCGTTAACCTGCAGGCTGGAGTTCCTCAGTCAGTACAACACGTGCCAGTAGCCTTAGAGAAAAGTGAAAGAGAACTTAAAAAATATTATCCTCCTCTTTAGGTAGTGTATGAAGGTTCTGGTCGTGCTTGGGCTCCGGTTTTGCTGAGCAATGTGAAGCCACATAACAGGAAGATAATTTATTTCCCAGATACAATAATAAGATAAATATAAACTTAACAATAACAGGTGGAGGCAGCAGATTGAGAGAGCACAAGTTAATGATGATGTGGCTATAATTAAAGTATTAGCAGTGGTTATTTTACAACAGCTGCTTTGTTGTCTGGAACAACCTCTCCAGCTAAAGTAACAATGATATAGGTGAGAATGTAGCTTCTAATAAAAAGACCTCCAAAAGGCATTGCCACCTTGTCGTTAATGCCAACTCATCCGACCATTTCTATGCACTCATTACTGATTTATAACAATTGCTGGACCTCTACAAAATCTGGTCTAGAAGATGGATCTTATCACAGTTGCAGAGCATTTAATGTTCTAGTGAGATGAGGGATTTGTTTCTCACCCATGCTACTTTTGGCATGTATTTTTTAAAAATTACTTTAAAAAGCAATTAATTACTTGGTTTTTGGATGCAAATTTTATTGAGATTTAAATAATTATTTTAAGAATTGTCCATTCTCAGCCACGTTCTTAAGAGTGTACCATTATAAAAATTGGTGGAGAGACCAAGGGAGTTCTTGTATCTGTGGAAACCTCGCAAGCAACAAGTGGAAGGTGATGCTGAAAGACAGACATCCCTTTTACTTCTTGAAAAGCTTGGAGATATGAGGCCTGATGAGGAAGAAAACCAAGCTCAGTAATACAGTGACAAATGTCTCTACAAGTATTTTCCAGCATCTCAGTTTTGGCCAGAATTATGTCACTTAAGAGGGGCTGTTTTCCATTGAAGTAAATCAGCCAAACAAAGTTAAGGCTATTTTGGCCATAGAAACAGGAGCAGCTCTGAGGGAAGTTCCCCGTTTGACAGAGACTGACATTAACTGGATTTTCTTTCTGGTCATGCAAAAGCCACAGTAATGTTTTAGTTTGGGTTTCAAAAGGTAACAGGTGTAGGCAGCTCAGGATGAGGAACACAGCACATAAGGGAGGTGAGGTCCATGGTGCTCCTTTACTGCTGTGGTTCTCTCTGAAAATATCTGGCATAAAGTTATGACATATAAAAGGTTTATTATTGTAGTCCTTGCCCTCATTAAGGGCTGTCTGTGAAGCTGGTATCTTGCCATTAAGAAGGGAAGGGATCTCTCAGTGTGAAATGCAGAGAATCTTGTAAAAGCTGTGAGTCCGCTCCCACCAGGAGGGAAATGCTTCCGTCCTCAACCCATGGATTTGTGTGTAAGAAATGACTGGAACAAACATATCGAGAGGAACTGAAATATTCATCATATCCCATCCTAAAATAGTGACAACTGCCAACCTGAGCTGGTGGAAGGTGCCCCTGCCCACGGCAGGAGGTTGGAGTGAGATGATCCTTAAGATTCCTCCCAACCCCAGGCGTTCTGTGATTCCGTGGTAATTCCTGGAGCGGTATAGGGGAGGTAGAGTTGTAATACACCCACTCCTTAGTTTGTGCTTTGCTTCAAAGCAGTGCTGCCACAGGGACCTGCTGAAGGTGAGCTGGAGAAGCTCCTGGCATCGGTCCGAGCCAGCAGAGTCAGCAAGTGCTCATTAATCATCGTGACCTGCTCAGTCCTTGCAACTCTTCCGTGGTTTCCAGTGCTCTGAGCTGCACCTTGTCCCTCTGCAAATAGAATTAAAGAAGCAGCTGTTCAGAGAACAATTTCCTGCGAGAAGAAATACCTTAAGTGTCGAAATAATTTTTTTTTCAGGACAAAGTAGAGAAATAGTATATTCAGGTCAACAATTCATTGGGAGAAATTTCTTGAAAAGGCAGCCTCCTTGGCTTTGAGTGATGCAGCTTTGCAACCGCTGCGTTCTGCAGTGTAAGCTTGCAAGACCTCAAACGTGTTGTCTTTGCTCAGCACATCACATGTATTAATAATTAAAGTTGGATTTCAAGGGACAACTGGGCTTTGATATGCAACTCCTCTGCCTCCTCCCTCTTCTGTTCATTAGGGACCTTTGGAGTGAGAGAGAAAAAGAGAGAGATTTTCATTCCACTTTTACTCTGCACAGTGAAAGGGCAGTTTTTGAACTGCAGTAACAAATTTATTTTTTCATTGGTCTTGCTGATTGGATTAGCAATACTGCTGGCTTTATTACCCCTGATTAAAGTCAGGGCACTGGGGATCTGACAAATGAATTCTGTCTGTAGTTCACCCAGCACACACAGTTTAATCCTGTTGATTGCAAGGCTTACCAAAATTGTTTAGTCACAAAGCTAGTTCTGTAAGTCGGCGAGGAGAAAAAAGGTAAATAAAAGATGACTCAGGAGGAAACGTGTTTGCAAATTATATAGACTTATATAAGCTCTACTGAAAGTCCAGAAAATAATGAGTGTTAAAAAGTTAGAGTTCTGGGAGACCTTTTGGTCCTCTGGTCTCTGCCTGTACTGATACTGGATTATTTTCTGTGCTGTACATCTTTTAAGCATTACAGAAGGGAGATGATGTCTGAGTACTCTGCTCATGAAAATTACTCAGTGGTGAAGCAAAAATAAGAGCAGTACATATTTCACTGTTTTCTGTGTTCCTTGGACCTCAGATCTCCTAAATGTAGAGGAACGATTACATTATTTTGCTTCCATAAACATTACTTTTCCTCCATAAGACTGCATACAGTAATGACTCTTTACTAACAGTATTAATGGTAGAAAAATTAGTAAGCTCCTATTTTTGTTTATAATGATCTATGGGTTTTGTGATTTTCATTGTTCTTGTGTCTGCAGTCCTCAATTTCTGCCACAGTTCTCAGGCTCCCACCTTGTGCTGTCAAGCAGTCCGGCAGCACGTAGCCAGATTTTGTGGCGATCCTTCTGCACTGCCAAGGTTTTTGCAGTGCACTGTTCAGCCCGACCTGCTAGTCCCTGCTCCTGCCTTCTCCTGCCCTTTCACTGCAGGAGAGTCTGGTCTGGTGCAGTTTTTCCGAGTTTCGTTTTGCCAGCCCTTGGGAATTAAGAGAAGGAAAGACGGGTCCAAGCAGGGGTGGAAGACTAAAAGCTGCACTGAGCAGCTGGATGCTGAGAGTGCAAGTTGTACAGCAGGGATGATGTATTCCATGACCTCTTAAGAAAAAGCCTAGTCTTAAAATAGCTTGTCAAAGCCTAGAGGGATATGATGAGATTCGCCTTAAAAAGTGAAGTTTGGAGGCCCTGTCATTCTGCAAGTGAAGGTCATGACTGGTCATTCCTGCATGGAGCGTGTTTGTGCTCCTGGAGTGAAAACTGGGAGGTGCATGGCAGCTTTTGAAGTCTTGGTTACTGGCCCTGCTCAGGATTGAGAGTTGGCCTTGACTTTCCAGTGTTGCTGCTTAATTCAGTACAGTAACATTGGAAATCTTCTGTTAGAAAACACTAAATTAGCTTTTGACTGTAAATGGAGGTTATATAAATGAGATGTGATAAATCAAAGCTCTTTTTTTTGTTTTTTAAGGGTGTAATTTGTACTGAATAATCTTGGAATGAGTTTTGTGGACTTGGAAGCTGAATATTACAATTTCAATGTGGCAGAAATATGTTTTGGTGAGAATTAATTCCTGAGTAACAGAATTATGTTTGTCTACTCAGCCTCTCTCCTCTCCAAAGCAGCATCTGGCTTATTCTCCTTCCCAGTTTTACATTTGGATAAAGTCCGAATGAGAAAACTCTGCTGGGCTGTACTGCATTTCCCCAAGTAACTCAGGGAACCCAGTCCTGCTGCAATCCTTCCCTAGCTCTCTGCTGGAACAGGTCCTGGGAAGTCTGAGTACACAAATAGAGGGATGATGTTTGTCTCTCTAATCTTCTGACTTTTGGTGAGAAAGGATTCGCACATTCACAGAATCGTTAAGGTTGGAAAAGACATCTGAAAATCACTGATTCCGACCTTATGTATTTATAATTTGCTGTGTAGCTTGACCAGATGTGCAGACCAAAATCCCAGTCTGGACCAAAAATCCAGGAGAGTTCTAAGTGCAGCAGCTTCTCTTGGTGGTTGGATTTGTGTCATGCTGGGGGGACAGGCTCTTCTGCCCCTCGCCGTGTCCTCCCCAGGTGAGAGTTAGGGGAAAGCTGGTGGGAATGAGCTGCCTCTGCTTCCTCAGCAGCTCCTGCCTGCTTAATAGTCCTGCAATAACAAAGCAGGAGAGCTGGGAGCATCTCTGCTCCTCTTCAGGTGGGTGGTGGTGTTTTCCCAGCAAGGTTGTTTTCGCCGCTGCCTCGTTATCCTTTCCCCATTGCTTCTCCCTGTCGTGTTTGGGGGCTTGGCCTCTGTATTTTTGTTAATAAATTGAAAATACACAGTGGCATTCAAATCTCGTTAAATGATGTTTGGGTTGCCTCATAAAACAAGATAATTGTGCAATCACAAAATGGTTTAAACATCTGATTTGGATTAGAAACAAAAATGCTGTGTAATTGCTCTCTGAAACTTGTAACTCACATGAAATGGATGTTATCAGGCAGATGTTCTTTTATTCACCAGCACACTCGGAATCTCTGGCTCTCAAGTGCCAGGATAAGTGAAACATGCTCAATTAGCTCAGTAGGCTGTGGCTAATCCTTCTGCCCAGCCTCTGCTTCCCAGGTACAGCTCTGCAATGGCTCCTGACAATCTCCTCAGGCACTTGATGGTGTTATACCAGTGCCCTGAGCCTGGGCTGCAGGACATAAAAAGTGGTAAAAGTTTGGGAACAACGCCTCTTATAACTGCCCCCTGAAAATGGAGGATTTTGTGATGAATAGACTCGAAAATGGTATCGATGTGTAAAACCACTCACACCTTGCTATGGAGTTATTTAGATGGAAACCTCTCAACAAGACAACAAAGATTTTAAAATCTGAACTATTTCAGGAGTTAAACTTTAAAATCTAACTTAATTTTTTGCTGTCTCAAAATTAAAACCACTCATTTTTGTGCATGCTTTCTCTTAGGTTTCAGACCTGTTTACATGTTCTGAAGTAAATTAACATTTCCTGGGGAAGGGCCACAAACCTCCCAAGCGAATTCCAGTTCTTCCACCACCTGAGAGAAAATTCCAAAGAAATTCTAGCCTTTATGTAGTGTGTGAGGAGGCTGTTGACAGGTCTGAAAGGATCATCCTGATAAAGTACAGTTCCAGTGGCCCTGAAATCTCTCTTCTGAGAGACTCTCAAGTGCTTGGAAGTTCTCAGGACTGTGGAGTAGGAAGTTAAAGGTGACTGGAAAAAATCTTTGCTAACCAGAGTATCTTTTGGTATTTCTGCTGCATGTTAGTGGCTTTCCCCTTGTCTTGTTGCATGTCCTGTTGTTGCCAGGTCTTCAAGTCTGTCTTTAAGCCCGGGATAAGGCAGAAATTGCTTTTTAAGGTGGTGTGAGCAGAGATGGTGGTTTTTTTTGTACTGAACAAAGGCCAAACCTTGACCATGGAAGGACAGTAGTAGGTGATGGACTTTGGGCACCTTTAAAGCAAAAACTTGGTTCTTGTTGCCCTTTTATGCTGTGTTAACCAACTAAGACTGGGATGTTTAATTTGTCTGGCCAAATTTCCCTCGAGAAGTCAAATTAGACTCTTCTCCCAGCTCTCTGTTGCTGATTGCTGGCAGATTTTTCCTTCTATCCTTTTGTCACTAATGAAAGAAGAAATTAATATCCTCAAAAGTAAACTCTTTTTATTGCATAGATGGGACCATATTCTTTCTAGTTCGTTTTCTTTGTGGGACCTCAGCTCCTAAAGGCATCGTACGTGAGTCTAAAAAAGAGCAAGGCAGAAATGGTGACTGAGGTTTGCATTACTCATCATTCTGAATAAAAAACAGGCCTGAACTGGAGATAAGAGGATCTGGAGATGCACAAAGGGTGCACGTAGACATCTCTGTCTTGTGCAGAGAAGCTTCCAGGAATCCTCCTTCCTCCAGGAGAACTATAAAATCCTATTGCTGAATTAATTAATTGCTAGGAAAAGGAAGTTTGGGTCATAAAAGCAAATTAAAACCATAACCACCATACCACAAAGCACCTCCTAATTTTATCAGAAACACTGATCATACTTAGAAGCATTTATGGGATCATTTTTCAAGTAAAATTACGACAAACAGAGGAAAGAAGCCATGTGCAAGCAAGGCTTCCAAACTAATTTTAGGAGACTAAAACAATGAGCAGATCCCAAGGTGCAGCATGAGACTGTAAAGGGATTGTAACTTGTGTAGTTGACAGTCTGAGAATCCGTGTGCAGTCATCCTGAAATATTGTTAAATTAACTTAAAGTTGCCTCATGACAAAAATTGATTTTTTTTCCTCCTTATCAGACTTTTCTTTCCTACAGGAGAAAATAAGCCAGTATCATATTTGTTGCATTTAAAGTGTGCCTAGGCACCTTGAAATCTAGTCCATGGATTAGAATGAACTAGGAATGGACACGGGTTTGATCAAAACTGAACTTGCCAGCTGAAATTTTGGTGGCTGGGCTGGACGAGTCCATTGAAGACAGCTGGGGCTGTGCTGTGCAGGAATGTTGGAGTCCTGGTTCTCATTAACCTGCACAGGATCTCTGACACGGGCGGTCAGGAGATCACGGAAATACGGCACTGCCTCGCCAGGACCTGTTTAATTAGAAAAATATAAAAATAGCCTGTGCACTCGTACTGGGCTAAAGGGGGGATTTAACCTTTCCAGCAAATTCGGGTTTACCTGGCAGTAAAATTGGGCCAAATGTTAGAAATGCCCTGTCTTTGTGCACTGTCACAGCTGCAGGGCATTGGAGGTGGGAGCTGCGGGATGTCTGTCCCTGGGCACCGGGGCTGGGGCTGGTTTGCTTTAACATTCCTCACTGGCAGAAGATGAATTTCCTGGATGTGAAGCTCACCGCTGGAATCAGGCTGCAAAACAGGAAGGTGGTTATGAATCTGTAGCAGCTGGAGGACTAAGATAATTTTGCAGCTAATTTTTCTGAGGTTCTTAGTGCCTGATTGATTGCCTTAGAAAGAACTTAGAATTAAAGTTTAGTCTAAGCCACTCTGGTGGTTCCTTTAACACATTGTCTTCCTTTGGGGTGGAAAAGGAGCAACTGAATTTGAGCACAGAGCCTGATGTACTTAAGTTCATGTAAGTTGTTCTGAGGTTTGTGCAGTAAACTGTAAATTACATATCAGTATTTAAAACTCTTCCATCCAGAAGCTGTTTCTAACTTGTTAATAAGAGTAGGAAGGATTCAGGAAGTAATTTTGATAGTCATATTGTGTGCTGTGATAAGGGAGTTGCACTAACGAGGGCTGACTGAGATTCACTGATCTCGGAAAAGGTAGAACTGGTAATTATTTCATTGGAGAGAAGATTAAACCACTTAGGGGAAAATGGTTGGTGTGGTGAGAGCAGCGTTCATGGGATCACGTTATGGAGGAACTCAGCATCCCTCCTGGAGGCTGGAGGGGGTTGAAAATGTGCTAAGTGGGAGAAGGGAAAAACAAGCAGCTGGTATTTGCTAAAGTAAATAGTACGAGAAATGAGATTGTAGGGCCTGGGAGGACTTGAAAGCACAAACTGGTCTTGGGGTTTCTGACACTTGGGGAGAGGATGGAGAGCTCTGAATGGACTCAGTGTGCAGGTGTCTGGCAGCAGCCAGGGAAGGTGTGGAATTTGAGACCTCAGTGTAGGTAAAACAATAAAGGAAGTGTTTCAGCAAGGAGACTGAGCAGCACGGGAAAGACTGAGAAGAGGGAACGTGAGATGGTGCCAAGGCTCGTGCCCACTGGGGCAGCTCAGTTCTCCTTCCCCTGGGAGCCCAGACAGGGCTCTCAAACTCCCCCTTTCCTGCTAAAATGGAAAGATTTGTATTTTCTTACCTCACAGGAGAGCACTGATAGTAAATTAAGAGATTCTCATGAAATAACGTTAAACTAGGGCTGGAGGAAACTCCTGAGCCACTGACAGAATTTCCAGTGTGCCCATCTGGACACATCGCTCACTGGAGTGAGCAGATGTGTCTTATTAATCCCCCTATCAACTTGCTGAGCAATTGCTTTAAAAACCTTATGTTCTAGTATTTGTGTCTTTCATTCAGCTCTTACTGTCATTAAATATTTTTTTCATTGCTGTTGCTGGTAAACCATCTGGCAGTGGACACAGTTCTCTAGTTTTTCTAAGGTTTTCTTCAATTTCTCCTGTTGGTTTTGGGGTTCCTGGTTTAGTGCCAGACCTAACTCCGAAGAAATGAAGAATTGAGGGGCTTAACCACTATTAATGCTTTTATTTTATGACCCATGTGCGGGCAGCACTCATTTGAACTGTAGAGTGAATTTGACTGTCGAGATGGAAATTTTGCATTTTTGTATGTGTTTAGTTAAAACACACAGTGCAGAACACAAAATATTTATAGATCTTGGACTTGCTGTGTCAAGTCCATGCTTTTTTTTTTTTTTTTTCAGGAAATAAAGCTAAATAAATCTGAGAAGGGCAGCAATAGGAGAGGTGAATCGCAGGATATGGAGGTTGGAAGGAGACCTCAAGAACTGTGTGATCCAACCTTTCATGGCAAAAGCAAGCAAAATGCTGTGGTGATCATTAATAGGAACATGAAATGTGAGCTACTGCAACATTAAACAGGAAAGAAAAAAAAGTGATGGAGTACAAGGATGAAATTGTTTAAAGATGGTATTTTGGTTGCTATGACATTTTGTTTAAAGGACATGTTGCAGTAGGTGAAATGCAAAATATTTTTAAAAAAATGCAGGCAGAACTCTTGATTCCTTTGCACAACATTCATGGACATGAGGTACAACTTTTCATGGTGTGTCTTGCTGTCTATTTACATGTAAGTAAACCACAGTAGGTCTGTTCTGGTTTTCAGAAAGCAGATTTGTGACAGTAATGAAACACTCCCTGGTACTATATCACTTTGTGGTGTCTTAAATCCAATCATATTTGTCTCTGGAAAGAGGAAAGATTAGCTGCAGTAGAAGACCTTAGGTCACATTTTTCCCCCCATTCAGGCTTGAGTTCAATTCCTTCCCCTCCTTTTCTCTTTCTGGTTCAAGAGGAAGCAGAAATGGCTGCTGGCCTTACCTCATTTCTCACCTCATCTTTTAACTGGCTGTTTTATGTAAGTTCATTTTTACTTGGGTTAGTAGAGGTCATGCTCCTCTCTGATGTCATTAACTGTGTGACACTTCTTATAAACCTTCATTTCTGTAGTAAATCTCAGAAATGCCAACTGGAACGTGGGATAAAGTCCTTTTGCTGTCCTTCCGTGTTTGCATGTTTGTTTTGTGGGGACTGTAATTACGCTCTGTATTTACTTTGCTTGCAAGGTCAAGGTATGACCCCTATTTCCACCCTGCCCTCCTGGTTGGAATTGCAGCTCCAGCAGTTAATGTCAACATCAGATATATCTGCTTCCCCTCCAACAGCTTTGAGAGCAGAGAAGTCAACTGAACACTGATATCAAGTTCTGTTGATGCCTCTCTTTCTTCAGGCCACTTTGAGTCACTCTCCAGATAAACATTTCCATCCCAATTATTTGTATGTAGTTTCTATCAGCGTAACAAGTTTTTACTTGTATTTGTGTTCCACTTTGATGCATTTATTTGAGGCAGAATTGGCTATAAGTGTAACTCTACACCCAAAAAAAAAGTATTTTTGTGCTTCAGGCTGCATCAGTTGGTTAAGCATCCTGTCTGCCACTTGGATTTTGGATCCTCTTATCCAAACTAACTTGCAGACTGACTCCAGACTTCCAAGAAAGTCTTGGTGTGAGCCACCCTGGAGCTGTGAGTTGTACAGCTGCGCCGATCCTCAGTATTTACAAAATGATCAGTGTGAAAGAAGAGACATCCCTGTGGCAGCTGCTGCTGTTCTGGGTTCCTGGCCAGGATGGCAGCAGAAGAGCACATCAGCATCCTTGGTGCCATACGGCTTGAGACTGTTGTGTCGCACACCATGTGGAAGATGAGAGAGAATAATTTCAGCTGAGTATTTAGGGAAGGCTGCTGGGTATTTTAGGTGCCTCCGTGTCCTCATCTTGACCCTTTCTCCGCAGCGTGCCTGCTTAGTTAAATCTTGTCAGCATGAAGGTTTGCGACACAAACCCTTCCTTGTATCGGATAAATTAGTCTTGTGAGAATATTACTCCGATGATTGATTTTACCCTGTGTCTCCCTCTCACCATCTCTCCTTCCTGTTGTGAGCAGGCTTTACATCCTGACATTCCCTTTAAGTGTCTTCACAAATGACTGAATTAACTTTCTTTTGTGAGTCTTATCCTGTGTGTTAGACAAGGCTTGTGGTGTTGGTAGAGCTGCTTTCTAGTTAAGCACTTGTATTTGATATCAAATGCTCCTTTTTAAATGCAAACAAAACATATCCTGCCAAAATGAAAACAAAGCCTGTTAAGCAAAGACCAGGCACACAGGGCTTGCCTGATGTTCAGAAGTTATTTTTTTTTCCGCTGTGAACTCCTGTCAAAGCCTAGAATCCATGAAAGTAAAAAAGAGCCTTGATTCACTTCTCGTGCCCTTGGGGAATATAGATGGCAAAAAGATTTAAAATTCTGATCCAGCTGCTTCGGAAACATGGCATCTGAGATAAATTATTTTCACTCCACAGCAGCAAGCGAACTTTTACACTGAAGCTGTTCCTTTTGAACTTGGGAGGGGTGTGCAGCACAAGTGTCTCGAGCCACCGGCACCGAGCAAACGCCGCCTTCGGCGCTGTCGCCTTCCTGGCTCGGGCTCGTCCCAACAGCTGTCAGATTGCTGCCTGTCCTCTGCTATTGATCACTTGGCTGGAAAATGCAAAGATAATTAAGAGTCTGAAATTTAATAGGGCATTGTTTAAAAAATAAGGCAAGGGCCTAGATGGTAAGGATTCCTGGTGGAAATCACCTGGAGATTGCGTGTTTCACTTTACTGCAGATTTGCCTCATAAATCTTAACAGTTCTGCTCCGTATTGAGTGAATTTAGTGTCAGCAAATTTTAAAACTCTGTCTAAAGTGTCTAATGAATTTATAAGCCACTAGAGAAGATAGGATGCTTTGCTTGCAGCGTGGAGCTTAATTTGATATTCAAGGTCAGCACATCAAACTTCTTAATCAGGACCATAATGAGGAGAACATTCCTGCTCAAGGAAAGGAGCAACAAAATAGGATCAGTGCAAAAAGGAGCATTTACACAGCTGATTAACATGTTCTTGCTTTAGTCTCCTGTCAAAGTTGAACCAAAATTCTTACATGCTCTTCCTTTTAACTGGTGCATTAAAATGTAGAAAAGTTTCCAAGGGATTGGTAAATGGCTGTGAAACCACATCATCCCATTTTATTAGCAAGGTGACAGTGTTCTGGTGCCCTACATTTCAAATGGAAAATCCGAAGCCTTCCAGTTTTAATGCATTAAATGCTCTCTTAAATTGGGCCGCAGTAGAAGCAGAGCACAGGGAAAGAATTTGAGGAGAGCTTTGCAAAGGAGCTGGGAGCTGCTTGGGGGAATTAGTGAAGGTATTCTGTTTATATTAGCAAATGAAGATAAGAACTCCTCAGTTCTTTTGCAGCACAGTTAAAATCTCAATCCTTAGGGCAGTCTTTTCGATGGAAAAACAGTCTGATGCTTTAATAATTTTATTTCTACAGTTGATAACAAGAATTGATTCTGTCTTCACAAGCTGATGTCCAAGGGTTGGAGCAATAGTGTCCAAGTATAGCTGCTTTCTCTGAGTGCTTCAGGCATTTGACCTTCACTTTGCCCTTCAACTGGGTGTTTTTGGCTCTGCATCCGCAGACAACACAAGCGGAATGTCCAAAATTATTTCAGGCTGAGATACTGTCAATATGTCATCAACTACAGCCCTACTGGGGAGTTTTAAAATTCCTTCCAACACATAATGGATATATCTGTTTAAACAGTTCTTAAAATTCTGTGGAGACAGACAAATCCGGCAGAAAATCAATAGGGTGTTGCTAGTGGCTCTATTATTTATTAATTTCAGCACCATCCAGGATTGCTAGGTGAATACCAAAGGCCAGGATTTTTTTTTTTTTAGTACATTATGAAGATAATATCTTAAGGGGGTAGGAGGATAATTTGAAAGTCTTTTATCAGATAAATATCTCCAGAGGGTCCATCAACTCAACTCCATTCCTTTTGAAGTCTGAGGTTCATTTTAGAGTAAAACCTGGGTATATAGACTAATATTTGCATGGATTTCTGTAGAGTTACTTTTCTTCACAGTGTTTTATTTTCTCCGAAATTAGAATATGTAACCTTTGGTGTGAACTTTGTGTCCATGATGTTCAGTAATCTTTCTAGGAAATGAAGTGAAAAGTCTGGTATATAGAAATACTTCCTTTCCCTTACTGGGCTATCTGGTATGCCTTATAAATAAAGATTTAAGAAAAGCTGCTTCAGTAAGTATATTTATATTGACAATAAATCTATTTTATCACAGTACAAGCCATTATTGCTCGTCGTGGGTGTCTACTATAAATTGGCAATAGCTTGGGGCAGCTTCTAAGTGGTAAATTGTGATTATGAAGGTATTAAAGCCAGGCACTCTCCTCAGAATAAGCAGGTAGTGATGATTCCATCTGACTTGCAGATCTACTTCCTGCAGGTATTTATGGTCCAACCTGCTGATGGAAGAAACTAAAATAGGTTCTGTTTGCTGACTAGCTCTTGGAAATGGGGCTTTTCTCAGGGCTGAGCAAATCTGCCTATCCTTCTTGGGAAAGCTCTGATAGCTGGATCTTTCAAGGCCAGTAATATATTCAGCATGAAAAAAAAAAGATAAGGCTTTTAGATTCAAAATGAAATTGCCATGCTGTCGAAAACCAATGTGAGGAAGCCAATAAATTGATGAAGATAAATGTCGAGGTCTCCTGGGAATGGGACGGTCTCCTGGACTTCTCCGAGAGAGTAGTGGTAGGAGAGAAGTGTATTCCTTTGCTGCAAGAATGAACCATTGTAGGGAAAAATGTGGCAGGTTTTGTTTTTATCTTTCTTTTTCAAATGCAAAGTGCAAATCTGAATTCTGTGCAGAGCCTGGTCAGCAGTACACAAGGCTAGAAAGGGAAACTTAGTCTAGAACTGAAATCTGATTGTTTTGATGTATTCCTAGAAGCGTGCTGAGGTGGGATGCAGTGGGACTTTTCAGGAGTGTGGTGGCCAGCTGGAAGTGCCTGTTTTGGGGCAATTTGGGGCAGCTAGATCAGTCTGGGTAGCCAGCTCCAATTTCCTGCTGCTGCAGGCCAGCCAGGCCACATAAGTCCTTCCATAACTTTGTTTTCAGACTGCTGTAGTGCTTTTCGTTTCATTCTCTTCCCTTCCCTGTTCTGCGATCAAGTGACCGCGCTTGGAGTCCCCTTGCGTGGCCACCACGCAGTTCCCTGCTCCAGTCTTCAGCAGCTCACCGAGACTCCTCCCAGCGATGAGAGAGTTTCCCATTTCCCACAGACCTGCTGATGTCCTGCACAGGGCCAGACTTCCATCTCCCTGGTTGAGTGGATCAAGGGATGGAGCCCAGATGGCTGAAATGAGCTCCAGGTGCATGGACATGGCTCACGGCTGCTGCTCACCCCTGGGGCCGTGGGATTCCCTCGGCCTCTGCCCGTATTTAACTTGCTGGTAGGTGCCTGTTGGTGTTCATGAAGTGCTGACTAGTGATTACATGGAATTTCTGAAATGGTTCTTTGTGGTTCTCTGAGAACTGTCCAGTGAGAGGAGGGCAAAGTATCAGCTTTCACAGGAAGTTTCACTTCCCTGGAACCGGTTGGGATTCAGAACTTGCAGTTTATTCTCACCTTGTGACAGGTACAGAAGTGGTAACCTCCTTTTTTGCAGTAATACTATTGTTGACTAATTGTTTCTAAGACTGGAATTACCCTCCATATCAAAACCTTTGTCTTACACCGTCTTTTTCCTTTGGTGTATTGAGAATGAAAACAACTTCCTAGAAAGCTTTTCTATCATTATAATAGACTGAAACATTTTATAGTAAAACCATAGCACAAATTTTTAAGACTGAAGTTTAGAAGAAACTTCTTAAGAGGTTTTTATATTGTACTATTTCAATATTATTTCATTCCTGTTGTTGGGAATGTGCCATTCCCATTTTGGCTTCCATGCTTGATCTGTTATTTGTGTAATGGGGATATAAATTCTGTTTGGACACTTTTATGGACATTGTAGGTTCTGTGACTTAAGATACACAAATAGTTCAAACTATCTAAAACTAGTGGAATCTGATCCTGAACTGTGGAGTCAAAGTCAACAGTAAAAATGGTTTTATTCTCATTTGAAATAAAAACATAAAAAGCACATGTGATAGTAGTTTTCGAATTCCAAAGAGGGTTCTAAGTCTCAGAGTTGTTTTCTAATATAATGAATCTAAGTACTTTATCTACTATCTATTCATGTGTTTGTATGCATAAAATCCCCTTTAAATAATGTATGAATTAGGTCAAGTTCAGTCAAGGAAGAATCTTGGCCAAAACCAGTAAATCATGAAGTCACACATGAAAAATAAGCTTTAATCCACTTAGCAGATTCTCAGTACGAGAGCTGTGAACCATTTTATGCACTGAGTGATGGGGTGTGGATGTAGGACTCCTGTGGGGAATTTATGAGTGGATATTTGGGACAAGGTATGTGCTGCAAGGCAGGAAATCTCATTCTAGTATTTCTTTGTGTTTTTAACAGTAATATGCATTTTTTGGGGGAGTTTTGTCGTTTGGTTTTTTTTCCTTTATTTTTTTCTTTTTTGTTGTTGTTTTTGGTTGGTTGGTTTTTGTTGTTTATTAACTCTATAGGTGGATTCTCTTTGCCAAGTGGACTGTGTAGCTGTCTAAGTCTAGTGCAGCTTATTGTTTCATTTGAAATTCCAATTTGAGATAGAAAGTGATTTCCTAATGTCAGATTTGAATTAGCATATTTTTCTGTAATATATTTGAACATGCAAATACTATATTCTAGTTTATGGTATCACAATACCTGCTAAATACACTTTTATTTTCCCTTCACTAGAAAAGTCATTGTTTCTTGAAATATATTACTTTTGTTGGAGACAGATATTTTTCATTTTCAATAATTTATTACATATAAATCTTTGCTTATAACTTCATGAAGCCTTCAGGCTGGAGGCATTGTTGAAGAAGAGTTATAGAAGGCAATCATTTTTTATATGTTCCTAATAAATGGAACTAGGCCAGGTAAGGGTATAAAAAAGTCAGTCTGCAAGAAGCAAAGACGTGGAGCCAGTGGATTGTGTCTGTGTTCTCATCTGAATAAGAAGCAGTGCAAATGCTACAGAGAGCTCAAGTCAGGTTTGTTGTGCATGTGGGTACATAAAAATCTCAGTGAAAGGTGAATTCTTATTCTGGGTGAGTTATTTCTTCCCTTCAAGGAGCCCACGTAGGGATGTGTGTCAAGTGGCTGTGTCCCAATGCATTTTGGTTATCTTGGGTTTCAGATCCAGAACAACCCCGAGATCTAAGTTTGCAGCTGAATTGTGGATGTCATTTTTCACCAAATACACCTGAAATTATGTCTCTTGACTGTGCGAAGCTGATTTTCCTCGTACAAACCAGTGCACAGGGATCGTTTGCACGTTCAGCCTCACCATGTGATGCCAGTGCCACCACTGAACCTGAACAGTTACTGCTGAGTGATAGGTGACAGAGCAGCCAGGATTATAGAGCCGTGGGGTATAAAATACAAATCAGATTCCATGTCCATATATTTGTATATTAAATAGCCCAAGGAGAACAGCAACAAAAGCTCCCCTCTCAGGACTTCTCCCGCTGCAGCACAGGCGTATTCTTGGCTGCTGCTCCCACCAGTTATTATCCTAAAAAAGTTGTAGGTGTACTCTGACACCGCCTTGGTGCTCTCAGAGCAGCAGGGAAGAGCCTGCAGTGCCGTGCAGCTGTGTCAGATGTAAAATCAGGGTCTCGGGGAGGGCACAAATTCACCTGAACCGTGGTGCTGGTGGAAATATCCTGTGGGACGGCGTAAGCCAGTGCCCTGCCCTTGCCCTGCACATTCCTGCCTGGCCTGGGGGAGACTCAGCTCCTGTAAATCCTCCTGCCTGCATGTGTCAGGGTTCACTTGCTGCTGTTCACAGCACTTGAGGACGTGTCCCTGCTGCACCCAGTGCTGGCATTGTCGGTGTGACTGTCCCGTTTGGGCCCCCTGTGCTCCAGTGGCAGCTTCTGCTTGACACCTGCACAGCAACAGAAGTCCTGGTTTGTTTTTAATGGGAACACAAGGAGTTGAAAAATTCAGCATTCTCAGAATCCTTAATAGTGGAAACGATGGTTTTCAGGATATTGGATACTCCGAGAAAAATATGTTTGTGTTTGTGCTAAAGAGGGCGAGCATCAGGGTCAGCCTCGGCACAAACACAATTGGGAGCTGTGGGAGAGTTCAAGGCTCCTGGTGTTCAGGGATGGAAACAACACCGTAAAAAAATGAAAATAAAACTCCATCTGAATTATGTTTTAGAAAAAAAGTATTACTAACTCTACCGAATCTAACAACTCTCAGACAGAAACAGGGTGAGTAGGAGTTTGCGTGACCTTCCTCCATGTGGGGATGTCTCACTTATCTGTGTCTCCCCAAGTCTGGGCTTTGCTGTTGGGAGCAATGCTCAGTCTGAGACACTACCTGAAGAGGAAGATTAATGTGTCAGTGCTGGCTTAAGTTGTCAAGCACCTAATATTTCTTTTTTTCCAAAAAAGTAATTACTAGTGAAGTAAAGGATGGGTTTAAGCATCCAGAGGTTTGAACTGACATGAAGTATTTGGTGCTACTATTCTAAGAGGTGATTTATCCTGGTGGGTTCAGAGGGCTCGTGCAGTGAAAATATTTCTGGTTACTTTTACTGCTTACCATGCATAAAATCCCTGAAAGAGGGAGATACCTGAACCATCCCAAAGAGCAATACTGGAAAGAAACCCAGGGTGCATGGTTCCTTGCAGTTTGTATTCATCATCTCACTCTCGTGGTTTTCTTTTTGTTACCTGGAAAATTCTAGTAAACTATGAATAATATTTACTGCTAAAACACCCCAACACTTTCACTGTGTTGTTAGAACTGCAAGCTGCAGAGCTGTAAATGAAGCGAAGGCAAGATTATTTGGCTGATTACCCATTTTCACAATGATAGGTTTCCTTGTTGCATGTGAAAACTAAATGATGATGTTTAAGTCACGACTGCACCTTGGCAGCCTTTGAATTTGGATGTGCAGAGCTTTCCTTGAGGTAATATCAGAGGCTCGTAGCACAGAGCAGTAATTGATGTGACTGATCTGCGAGTGAACCCTGCAAGGTGTAAGAAGAATAGCAATGACTTGCAGGAGCTGCAGTAATGAGCCAGGCTGTGTTTTACTCTGCTTTTCTAGGCGTGTGCAGCTGCAGGTTGCACAGACGAACTCTGTGCTGCGCAGTAAAGGGCATCCTCATCTAACCTCAGAATTTTAGTTTTCATTCATTTCAAACAGGTCTCTAAACGGAGAGATTTTATGGGTAGTATAAATTCTCTTGTATATACATTGTGCTAAAAAGGGTTTTTTCTTCTCTTTTCATAAATCTTCCTTCTAAGCAAAATCCCTGTGGTATTTGGAGTGTTGCTTTTGCGTTGTTTCATATCAAGTTACAGAATGGTTTCTTGTATGTAACAAAACAGGTTGCTTAACTTACCCAGTTGTTTAAAATAAACAAGAGTTTCCTTCTGTTAAATAGCTCTTAAACTAATAAAGTATAACCTATTATGTATGGTTTAGTATTAGTACACTTATTTCTGAATTTTGCCATAGTATTTCTTCTACTGAAAGAACTCTCTGAAAATAGCTGGCTTTGAACAAGGGCTGCAAAATGTCAGACTCACATTCTCTCATTTTATTCCCTAGCCAATATATTTCAGATTTGCAATGATGCTTTTGCTTACTTCTTGATATTAAACACTTCATGTGAAAGCACCTTTCCTTGGCAGGCACTGCGGAGGTGCTTCTGAGGACCCTGATGCTCCAGGAGGTGCCTTCCAGCAGGGCTCACCTGGGCAGAGCTGATATTTTGCTGGTAGTTCATTGTTTCAGTCTGGTCAGGGTGGAGCTGTGGTGGGATATTTCAAAAAAAACCACTGAGGCTCATAGGCCTTGTCGAATGAGACATTTTCTCCTGGCTCTTTCAATTCTTGTCAGTGAAAGTGCATGTGAAAGTATGATGTGGAAGCAGAAAATTGAGGGGGATTAATGAAATTGGTAACAGTTAAACTGACTGAAGGAGCCCGTCTCTCTGCATGTTGTGTATCACACCAACGGTGGTTTGCACAGAGCTTTGGCAATATGAGAAAAGTGGATGTTTAATCCTTAATTTCTGTGGTTCTTCCCTGTCCTCTGCACGCAGCTCCAGCCCTGGCAGCAGTCCTAAGTTTGAATTTTTTTGTTTGTAAGAGTTGAGGTGAGGGGAAGCTGAGTTTGTGTTGCTGAAGATCAGTGGCAGCACTTCCTTTGAGTTCCGTGGCGTGAGAAAACAGCACCCAGGAATCAGGGATGGGGAAAGGAGTCATGGACCATTACTGTTTGGATCTGAGGGGAGGTGGGAGTTAAAAGGGTCATGAAGTTTATGCATTATTGACAGAATACCCATAATGACTCCTTAGGAGCTATTACACGGTGATATGTGAAGGCCTTAGTTGGGGATGGTTTAATTTATGAATCATTTCTGTGATGGATTGCCTGCTCCGTCAGCCTGGCTGCTGCACTAACTCGGGGTTCTTAATTCACTGTGGAAGATTTTATGCAAAGTAATTGCTGTACAACGCCACTCTTCAGAATGAAATAATGTGGCTGCTTTTTCCCCCGCTCCTACTGGTGAAAGCTTTATTTTTTGCATTCTGAGCAATGCCCCGTTTGTGAAGTATCATCTGGAAAAGCTTTGCGAGGGAGCAGCTCTGCAAAAGAAAGGAGCCTCTGAAATGCCCAATGTTTTTGCACTTACAGGTCTAATCTTTCAGGTTTCGGGTTCACTTCTGTCTAATGAAGTCTCATGTTAATTCAGGCAGAGGGAACATACTGAAATTCTTCCTTCACAAATCCTCCAGAGGAATTCAGGACTTGGTTCTGAAATATCAGGGGTGAAATTTAAAAAGGTCTTTTTATTATTTTGGTGCTTTTCCTGTACAGTCTTGAGCGAGGCTCATAATCTTTCTCTGCCTTTCTCTTCTTACTGCAAAACAAAGTTGCCCATGTGTCCTTTTTTTAGAGAAAGGGAAAAATTACTTTTTCAAGCAACACAAAATGAAGGAAGCCAGTTTTACAGGATGTAGAGCCTCAAAAAAGTAAAAATGAGTTCTGAAGAATTAGACAAATTCTGTTCCCGTCTGCAACACTTGGATTCTGTGGCCCAGATGCAAGTTTTGTCTTGGGAAATCTCAATAGAATATGAACAGAGTTTAGAAGGATGAGACGCCTCTCCTACAGGGAAAGGCTGGGAGAACTGGGGTGCCTGGAAAAGAAAAGCTTTGGAGTGACCTCATTGTAGCCTTCCAGTACCTGAAGGGAACTAAAGGAAAGATGGAGAGAGACTCTTTACAAGGGCCTGGAGTGCCAGGGAATGGCTTCAAACTGAAGCAGGGCAGGGTTAGATGAGATATTGGGAAGAAATTTTTGCTTGTGAGGGTGGGGAGGCCCTGGCACAGGGTGCCCAGAGCAGCTGTGGCTGCCCCTGGATCCCTGGAAGTGTCCAAGGCCAGGTTGGACGGAGCTTGGAGCAGCCTGAGGTGGTGGAAGGTGTCCCTGCTGTTTCAGGGGTGGAACTGGATGGGCTTTAAGGTCTCTTCTAACCCAGACTATTTTGTGATTTTATAATTCCTCCTTTCCCTCCTGACGTGCTGATTCCCCAGCCAGGATGCTGACCCAGGTCAGGCTGTGATCACCAGGGACGCATTGAGGAGCCTCTTCCCTCTCCTGGGTCCCCCGTGAGCCCTTCCCAGCAGGGCAGGAGGTTAAAGCCCCCTTCTCCAAGCCTGGAGGAGCTCATCTCCTGCACCCAACGCAGGGCCGTGCAGGGGTGCTGCAGTCAGCCCCAGAATAAGAAGCCTGTTAATGTGGCACATGCTTAATTTATTCTGCTCCTCAGGGGGTGAGTGGCGAGTCATTACTGAGCAAGAGCACACACACAGAAATCCAAGGCATGGTTTTGATAGTTATTTTAAAAATCTTAATTCCTTCATTCTGCTTTCCTAATTCAAAGCAGGGATGGAATTGTACTATATTCTTCTGGGAAACACAAAAATGGATTCCTCTGGGGGGAAAAATTCAAATTTGAGTGTAAAAATAACTGGAGTGATCCTTTTTCTTTCCATTAACATGCCCTATTTTTGAAGTCTAGCAATGAATTCTTCTAAGATTTTTTTTTTCCCCCTTTTCCTTTCAAATAAATGGATGAATAACTTAAAAGTGCAGCCCTAGAAATCTTGTAAGAGGGTACAGGCTCTTCTGCCTTGGACAAGATTGATGAGGTTAGCCTGACTGGCAAGTGTGCAGTTTACATGCTAATGGCAAGTAGGTTGTCTTGCAGGGGGAAAATACATTGCAAAGTAAGTGTGGAATGTTTATTAGTCCCAGTAAAGTGCAACGGAGACAGTACAAATGATGTAAGAGGAATGTTGTGCAGGAAATCTCAGTCATACGATCAGGCATATGTGTTTCTTGGCCAAAACCCCTTTGTTTTATAACGGCTCTGTGAGGCCTCGGTGCAGACAGACGTCGCCCTCATCATCCTCGCCCCACGCCGGGTTCCACGGGCTGCAGCACTGCCCAAACAGCCCCGTGGCTCCAGAAATCAAGGGTGGGTAAGACCTCGTAAGCAAACTCTAAGGCGACCCATACTTGGTTTCAGGGGCTGTGGGTGCTCGTCTCCGGCGGCTTTCGATGCTCACACAAAGTACAGGACAGCAGTTCTGCTCTTCCCCGGCTTCCAGCAAAGTCTGGGACAAGGAGAAGTTGAGTGGAGGGTGGTAAGAGCCTTCAGCACTGGGAGATACCAAGCCTTCCTTTTGCTGGTGGAGAGGGAAAGCAGGGAGGGTTTGAAATCTCACCGTCCTTTTTGTCATATGAGTCGTAAATTTGAGGGAGGTTTTAAGGCAAAGTGACTGGAAACAAAATGAAACTTATCCTGTCCTGATGCTTCACAGATGGTACTTTTTTTTTTTGTGGAAAGCACCTGGGTGTCATTGGCTGTAGCTTCTTCTGTACTGCTTACTAAAATCAAAATGTGATGAATTTATATTAATGTCATTTTAGGATGTGGAAGGGGAGCACAATTTTTTATGCTGTACCTACTTTTCTCTAAATTTTCTCCTTGAAGAATAGAAAATCCAATTCATTTTCCTTTTGAGAATGTTAGTTCTATACAAGAAACTCATCAAAAATATCCGGTAGTAATGACTGGTTGTTTTAATCTTCCAATACCCAAACTTCATTTTTTAAGTTTGTTGGACAATCCATTTGAGTTTCCATTCAGCACAGCTAAAGATGTACTCACGTTCCTGCTTGCCAAATTAGAATTTCCAACAAATTATTGTGGTGTTATCAACTGCCAATAAACCAAAGGAAAAGCTGGCAGGAAGCAGGAGGAGTCTGTGATGCCTGTTACTGAAAAGGGTTATTTTTCCCAGTGAACGTGTTCTTATCCTTGTTAATATTTCTGCTGGTTGTGGATCTGATCATGTTTGCCTGTGCAGGTGTAGCTCTCTGCACTAATTATTCCAGTATTTCTTGGATTTTGTGTCCCTTGAAACAAGTGGCAAACGTGGTGGACCAAGGAATCAGCACTCTGCTGGAGAAAATCCACTCCATGTCTTTGGGTTTTGGTTTTGCCTCTGGGTACAGACAGAAAAATATAAATCAAGGAAGGATGGACAAATAAAAGCATCTCTGATATGATCAGTTGTTGACAGTAATCTTAAACAAAACAAGCCACCTGTTCTAAATATGCCCCAGAATTCACTCTCAGTGGCTTTCCAAGCTCAAAGACTTAGAAAATAAAGAAATAAGAAAAGCCTTAAATTGATGCTTCACTATAGAAACAGAAAGCTCAAAAATTGGATGATTCTAGCAAGAGCCTAAAAAAGGAAAAAAAAAAAAAGAAAACACATCCCTGCATGCCATTTATCCACATCCTTCCTCATTTGCATACTGGCAATCAAAATAACCTGCTCCCCAATCCTCTGAACAGGCTTTTCTACCCTGGTTTTTGGGGGGTTGTTTGTTTGTTTGTTTGTTTTTTTTCTTATTTGCTCTATTACCTTCTGGCGTGTAACATAGCGTATTGACTTTTTTCTTACCTCATACTTGAGATGTAATAGCTTTCAGAGACATGCTTTTCTAGAAATATAAAATTTTGGGTAGTATATTTTTAAAGCTGATTTACTGTTTTCCTTTTATTAGCTTAAGGGTTAGAAGCTTTGGATGGATTTCAGTGTGTTTGATCTTTTTTTTTTTTTTCTTTCCTGTGAAGATGACAGTTCATGGCAATCGGTGAGCTTTATCTTTCTGGGTTTTCTGCAAAATAATTATCTCTTTATGTGAAAGTATAGTTTCACATTTTAAACAGGGACCATTTCAGAAAAGGCCATACTTTAAAAATTTTTGGAACAACGGTAATGATGAAAGATAATCCTTAAAAAAATAATCTAAACTTCATTCTCTCCTTTTTCTCAGTGCAGATTTTACAGTTTGTAAGCAGAAAGCCAGTGTAGTATCTGGGATTTGTAAATCAAAACAGGAGGTCAGGCATGCTCAGAAGTGTAAATGGATGTTGGTCATGAAGAGGGCTCATAAGAGAGGAAAATGTTCTTGTTTACAGAGGTCTCATTCTTCTTTTGTCCGTTGACATCCCTTTCATTTTCCACGTAGAGCACACACCTGCTGTGTAGGTTTCAGTTTGGATTGCGGAGTCCTGCTCTGGCTGCAGCCTTGGTGACTCCAGAGCTGCTCCCAAACCTTGGCACTGCCCCGGAGCAGCCACAGGGCAGGAGCTGCAGGGGGAGGCTTGAACAGTCCCAAGCTGAACAGCCAGAAGTTCACTGCTTCAAATTCAGCAAGGGAAAATTACTCTTCTTCTACTTAAAAATCAATTTTCTTCCAGTTCCCTGCTTTGCTTCAGCACCGTGTCTGCTGAGACAGCATCTGATGGGGCTTGTCCCCCGTTGTCTTGGGCCTTCCTCTTGTGTTCTGTTGTAGCTGGAACATTTCTTTGCTTATCTATTGAGCCCCTTTCCCCCCTCTTTTACACTTCTCCTGTTTTGATTTCTGTGTGCTCAGCCCTCCCGGAATGTGTGCTGTTCTTGTTATCCCTTGCCCAGGATGGAAGGACCAGAGTAGTTGTTCATTGTACCAAGGCAACACCTCACATCTTTTGGGTGTGGATAAATGACATTACATCAATAGCTGTTGGTATCTACAGAATCTAAGGACCATGGTTTATCTGGGACACTCTAGAAGTGGCAGAGGTATTACTCTCTTTTAAAAGATTTTGACTGTGCTGGAGAGTTACTTGTAAGAATTAATCCCATTCCCTTTTCCCAGTGAAATGGGGGAGAGTCTCTGTCTTGCCTCCATGGAAAGCATTTAACCATTCAATTAGCAAGTTCATCTGGAAGCATGTGAAGAAAGACACAAGAATCCTCCTGGGCAGGCTGTATGAATACCAATGTATTAATTAAAACCTACCTAAATATGTCAGTATTGTGCAGTTAGAGCCACATCACGGGGGCATCTTCAATCACAAAGTTCCAGTGTACACAGACAGCGTTAGGTGTTTATCTTTTAAAAAGCACTTGATTTCTGGGATATGCCTGTAAAATTCTGGAAGGCTCCTGGGTTTATAAAAACATCTCATTACTGCAAAGAACCATATTGTCATTCCAGCAGGGAGATCTGCTGGGATGCCCCGCGCTGGGCCCTGGGAAGGCAGGGTCTGTTTGGGTTTGTCCCTCTGGTCTCCCGTCTTTGTTTAAACTACGAAACAACACAATGTAAACATACGGCAGAAATAGCCAAACCCAAATGTAATCTATTACTTTTGTTACTTTGGGCTTGGGTTTTTTAAAATGCTCTGGAGTGCATATTCTCAGGCTCCTTGGACTTGGTGCTGAATCAGCACATCTGCCCCTTTCTCCTCCCTCACTCCAATGATCTGTTCCACCAGGCTCAGGTCCTTTTGTCACCTTATCTGCTTCCCCTCCGCTTTCTCTTACTTTCTCCTGTTCCTTTCAGTTATTCTCCCTTTTTCTCTAGAGAAATTCCTACTCAACTTATAAAAAAATTGCTATTTTGGGACCCCAAATCCATGTGAACTTACAGCTAGAACAGATGCTCGTGCTTTGGAGTCCATATTTCCCCTGACCACTATTATGAAAAAGACTAAAAGAGACTAAAACCCAGGATTTCCCTGCTGGCTAGTGGCATGAATCCAGGAGATGGATTTTTTGGGGGAAAATTAGCAGCTACTGCAAGGCTCATGCTAAATTCCAAGGGTGGGAGACCTCACGTAATACTCTCAGTTGTGGCTTACAGTAAGTAGGAGGGTGTGATTTAGGGTGAAATTGGGTTCTGTGCTGGAAAATATTTAAAACGTGCTGGATTTTATATTAATTTAATATTAATATGTACTGAAGGTGTTTAAAAGATACATGGACCTGGCACGTGGGGACATGGTTTAGTGGTGGGCTTGGCAGTGCTGGGTTAAAGGTTGGACTTGATGAACTGAGAGGTCTTTTCCAACCCAAAAAGTGATGATTCTGTGGAAATCCAGTGATTCTGTGGAAATCCGGTGAATCCTATGGGCAGGAGCATCAGTGCACCAGGACACACATTCAGCCTGTGAGCAGTGCCACATCCTTTGCTCCTTTGTCCCTTTGGTGCAGGTGGGAGGGAGCAGGGCACACACACAGGTGTTTCACCTGCCAGTGGATGGTGCTGCCTTGTCACTCTCCCTTTAAGCCCTTTGTGCCTTCTGTGTTGCTTTATAAAGTTCATAAAGTTTTCCCATTCCATTTGCTGTTGCTAGGTGCTGGATTTTTTTTTTTTTTCATTGTGCTTGTTATGAAGAAGCCTTCAGCAGGCTAAGAATATTTTATAAGGTTAGAAAATGGTGTTAAATGTTAATTAGCAGTTGCATAATCCCAGGTGGCATCCTCTCACATGCACTCGTCAATTTTTAATGAGTGTCACTCGTGCACATCAAACTCAAAATTAGCTTTCTTTCCCGAGTACTCTGTTTGATTTTCACACTCACTTCCCCTCCCCTTCTCCTTTGATGTTACTGACACAATATATCATGCTGGCATTTGCTTTGGTTTCATCTCCAATGCATATTGTCATGTAGCTAGTTAGTTATCTGCAACATAGACACACACTCCTGCCCGCAGGAGCGCCGTTCAGAGAGGCACAGGATGAAGCTTGACTTTTATTTTTCCCTTCTTAGGCGTAGCCTCTTGTAACTGCAGTAAGGAAAAACCTGATGCAAAGGCATTTTCGGTTTTGATCTGAGAATTCTGAGTGCTGGAGCTGCTCTCTGAGCTTAGCTGGAGGTGGCCCTCACTGATCTGCCTTGCATCTAGGGGGTCGTTCATCCAAATTAAAATTTGCAGCAAAAATCTCTGTGTACCCTGGAAATTCATCACCAGTTAAACACTAAAAAGTGCTGTACTTCCATATATCTGCTAACTGATGGGATAACTCCCCACTTTATCAGTGCATTCCCCAGGTATAAAAGCATGACTGCTCAGAGGTGGAAAGGAGATTTTTATCCCCAAAACCACCACCAGCCCGGTACAGGAATGCCCTCTGTGGGTGGTTGGGTTTCTCAGAGGGCTGTCAGGAATGGCAGTGCCCAAGCCCAGTGGTGGTTTGCAGATCTGCCTGTGCAGGTGAAGGAGCCTGGTCAGTGCTGCTCTCAGGGAGGAGCTGAGCGAGCTGGGAGGTGTTACCCAAAGAGCTGGGGTGGGAGGAGGTGCACACCTGGGAATGGGGCACATCAAAGGGCAGCCAGGCTGAGGTGATCCCAGCTCCTCTGGAGTCCATCCCTGGCCTTTCTCAGTGCAGCAGAGCTGGAAACTCAAATCTGTTCAGCGGCTTCACGGTAAATAAGGGGCCAGCGGAACAGAAGCCCAGATAAGTGAATTTTCACTGCTGATCATTTCCATTAGTCTTCTTGCTTGTTAAAAGCAAAACTCCATCCCCCTTCCCTCTCCCCAATAGCACAGCTTGGCCCTTAGCTTCTGATTTGATCATGGAAGTAATTTTACTTTGGTCTGCATTTTGCTTTGATTTTTATTTGTTAAGGAAAGAGTTCTTCTAAGCATCAGGATGATTTTGTTTTGTTAAATGGAGTTGTTAGCTCACTTGGCAGGAGGCTCTGTACAGACTTTGCTTTGATTTCCCCTAAGAATACCATGTGTTTGTAAAATATTGGCTTCTTGACACCATAGTGCCAATGACCTCTCTTTCCAATGAGCAAACTCAGCTTTAAATTATTTTTATTAATCAAGATTTTATCTCTTACCAGAGATTGACAGTTTTCCAAAATCTTTTTGACAGCTACTGTTACATGCAAGAGGTGAACCAGAATTAATGATCAAGGGTTAGGGGCCTGATTCCTGCTGTTACTTCCCAAAACGTACATGGGGGGAAAGCTTGCTGATCCTCCTGTGCTTACACCAGCACAAATGAGATTAGAACCCAGTCGTGTATCCAGGAAAATGAAAATGTCACGGCAATGACTTGTGTCCAACTTGTGGAATAAACAGATCGAGCAGGAGTAATTGCGTTTCTCTTTCCCCCTCTCTGCACACAGAGACTTTTCACTGTCCTTTGATGATCTCTACAGAAAATATAGATGATAATAAATAATTCCACACCCTTTGCTAGTTTGCAAGAGTAATGTAGCCACTTAGAGAGAAAAAAGTGGCAAGATAATACACAAGGTGTTGAAGTGCCAAAATACCAGTGTGTTTTCTGAAAGCGTAAAACTTAAAATGTGCAGTTCTTCGCTTTGGGTTTTTTTAACTTGCTGTAGCAAAGAGGAAAAAAATTACTGTTTGGTTTTACTGGGTTGGGTTTTTGTCGTGGGGTTTTTTTTGGTTTTTTTTGTATCTCAGCAGTACAGAGAAGCCCCAGTCCTGGACAGAACCCAGTGCAGGCACTGTCCAAGGAGGCAGCAGGGATAAATCAAATGGTGCCACGCTGCCAAGTCCCTCTACGCTGTTCTCCACTGCTAGCAAAGATACAAAACACTCAGATGTGCCCAGTGAAACATATTGTGCTTTCATTTCAGAGCTCCTACTGCATACGAGCTCTTAAAAGATACTTCTAATGTCAATTAACCTGGTTTTGATCCTTTGTGACAAAAAGCAAGCTGTTGTGATAGGAATCCAGCCTGGAACTCGCATCTGCTCTGGACCCATCTGGGAACTCAAATGCAGTGGATGACTCGAGAAGAGAAATGATTGCTGAGTTTTTTCCCGGTCTGGATCAGAAGTTGATGTTGGAAATGTAACGGGAGAACTTGCTGCAGTGGGGTTTGGAACCCCAATGGAGTTTCTTAAAAGCTCTGAGCAGGGCACAGCATTTCTTAGGACTGAGTTTGGGTTTGTTTCGACTCTCCCTGTCACCCTTCAGGTTTTCATACTTTCTTTTTGAGAGCTTTGGACTGTCCATTGAAGCTTTGAAGGGCTAGGTACCATTAAGGAGGATGTGGTTTTCAGGCTGTTTTTGTTGGCATGCTATCAGACAAATTATCAGCTGCTTCTGGAAGATCTCCAGTCACTTCGTGTGCATTTGTGACCAAGCATGCACTGCCAGGCATTTGCCTCCTGAAAGCAGCTTATTCTCCTGTGCCTGCTAAGCCTTGTGCATCAGCCTAAAAATGCTGCCTGGGAGAAAGGAGCAGAAAGGTGCTCTCAGTGCATTACTTCACGTCCTGTTTCCTGACTTTAATATGTTTTTTTGAACACACATACTGTACTAAGAGAAACCTATTCATTTGGAGGGCAGGGGTTTTTCTTTTCTCCTCCTCCTTGCTTTTGAATTATGATTTACTTAATGTAGGATACTCTGCTTTCCAAGAGACAGAAAATTGGTTGCTTCTGCCAATATTTGGAGTTATAAACCATTGCTCAAACTTTATGATGGCATTAATCCCAGTGTATAGATTGTTACTGTGGTTAAGGACTGTCTTACCAGCTTTAACAGCCCTTGGAGTTGCTTCAGGCCATTAAGCAACAAATTGTCTGTAAGAAATAATTTGTTGCATTTCTCCTACCTTGTTTTATAGTGAAAGGTGTATTATATTTAATGTTATGCTTCCCTGAGTTCAGTTGTCACGCCCAGACAATGCCACCAGCTCTTCACTCTGTGTAACTGTCCAGTTATTCCCTCTCTTGGGAATATACCTTGGAGAAGGAGGTGGACTTTAAAGTATTTTGGAATAATGGCAGAGTTTGCCTGTTGAAATTCTGAGTCCAGCAATCCTTTAAAATCTCTGTTCTTTTGGTTGGGTTTGTTTTTTAGCCCATGACAGGCAAATGCAGACTTTGATCATCCTTTAGCATGTCGGTGTTGAGTTTTATGAATGCGCATGCTGGCTTACAGAAAGTTGTGACAGAAGAGCAATGTGAAAAGACAGAATTACTGCAGAAGTTTAATTATGGAATAAAAGTATTAAAAAAAATTAGAGATGTGACAAAACTAGACTGTGGCCCTGTTTCGAATGAAGACAGTGGGGGTGTTTCGTGTCATCTTCTCACTTGCATTGTGTTAAATCCTATTTAATCAAACTCTAATAATTGACTCTAAGTTCTTGTTCTTGGTGGGTTTTGTTCTCCGTGCTTACAGCTTGTTTTGCCAAAGGAATAAGGGCTTTTTCAGCCTTCATAACTTCCATTGTAGTTTAAAGGAGAAAGAAGCAAAGGCACAAGCTCTCAAGGCTCAACAGGACGGGCTGGACTTGCTTAGCAGCAGCAATATTGACTCCTGTGTGTGCTACTGCCAGCAAGGTCCCTCCTGCACATCAACAACATCCCTGTCTCCAGCCCTCCATCCCTGTCTCCAGCCCTCCATCCCTGTCTCCAGCCCTCCATCCCTGTCTCCAGCCCTCCATCCCTGTCTCCANGTCTCCAGCCCTCCACCCCTGTCTCCAGCCCTCCATCCCTGTCTCCATCCAGGCACTGGTGGGGCAGACACACTTCTCTTCAGCCAGGCCTCACTCACTTGTTCTCGATTCATTCTGTTGCTTCATCAGAATGAATTCCGTTTCTCTGGAAATGGGCTGAGAAATGCCCCAAGTGCATCTCTGAGGAATGACTGGGAGTAATGAACAATTATACTGCACTGCATCAAGGATCTGCCTGCAACTGGGAGATCACAGGAAAAGGTAGGAAATGTGTTTGATGGTTCTTTCCTTCTCCCTCCTGGACCATCTCCTGGTCTGGCTCACTTTGAAACAAAGGCTGGACTCCAGCCACGCCCGGTGCTCTGCTCCAGACAGGTGTTAGCGTTTCACAGTTACTGATTTGGGCAGGGTGATTTAAAAACCTGTTAAATGCCTTTTCTCCTTCTGCCGTGTGACTTGAGGAGCCAGCAAATCCAAGGACAGTGCTGTAGAGAAAGCTGTGCATGAGTGAACTCCATTGATTTTGATGGAGAACTCCATCGATTTTGCTGGAGCCACACTGACTGACACCACCCAAGGAATCTGCCTGAAGTGAGAGGTGGATTGGATTTTTTTTTCCCTTATTACTTAGAGAATTGGGAGGGCTTTACATTCTAGTTAGCCCAGAAATGTGTAAATTTGTTGAAAGCTTTTGGTGACAGAGGGAACAACAAGGACGTAATTTGGCTCTGCGGAACTTTCAAGCAGGAAGGCGAGAAACTGAGGGGTTTGATTTTCCTTTTAGGGAAATGTAAATCAGAAATAAGCACTGAAATCAGTGAGCTACACAAATGTAAAAAATGGAGAAAGCAAAAAGCAAGTCTGTCCCATTAGCATTTTACTTGTAAACTCAATGCATCTGATAAAAAAATCATTTAGAAATAATAAACATGCCATTTTTGCAGTCACATTTCAGAGCAGAACCACACTTCGAGGGCTATAATTGTGACCTACATTTTGAATTATTTGATAAGGCTGACCCCCCATGATGATCTCAAATTAAAATCTTATAAATTACCACTTTCTGGCAAATAGGCTTGCTGTTATCATTTCACTCTGACATTTATTCTTTGCTATGGGTCACTGCTTTATTACTGTAAGAGCTTTTGGCCAAGTGCTGTTCCCAAAGCATAGAAAAGACGTTAAAGGTTAATTTCTTGCAAACTGTGAGAAAATGTTATGTCTCATTCATTTAGACTTGCATTACTGAATTTGCATTCTTTTTAAAGTATGTGTATTAGTATGTAGCTAAAATCCCTCACAGCAAATCAACCAATAAATTGCACTGAATTGCAGTGCAGTAATGAATTGCTTGTCATTTGGTTTCTAACAACAATAACAAGGAGGTTTTTTATGCTCTTGGCCAGACAATTGACATATTCTCTTGTGGTGTAGCTCTGGAGTCTTTGGAGCTCTGCCTGCAGAGGACTTGGCCCAAAAGTTCCAAGTGCCAGAAAAGTCCATTGTCATGTCTTCATCTGAGTGTGCCTCGGGCTGTAGCCTTGCTATAAAAAATTGTGATGATGAGAGCTCGTGTTTGGTTCTGCTCTTCACTGGCTATTCAAATGGACGGGCAATTCCCCTGGAAATTTGCAGCTGTACCTCAAAGGTAAAACCATTCCTGGTTGGCCAACACAAGACCAGATGGGATAATTCCCCCCAGGAAGAGCCCTGTGAAGTGTTTGTTCTGCACGTAAACAAGATTCATTTGGGATTTGACACGGGGACCGTGTATGGAGGTTACTGGGATTTACCAGACCTGCCTTTCAGGTGGTGGCAAGGCCAGAAGGCAGCAGGAGTGGTCTGAACGTGCAATTGCCTTCTGAATACATCGTGTTCTTTGTGAGGGTTTCTTTTTAAGGTATTAATGTCTCCCTTCCCGGTGGGAAGTGCTGTGGAGGCAACTGTTAATTGTCTCCACACTCAGCTGGTACCAAGGAGGAGCCGAATGACTGTGTGATACCTTCGTGTTGTCTGTGCAAGCTCTTCCCTGGGGGACTGAAGCTGTCCTTAAAAAACACGGGGTACAGCATGGAGGTGACAGCAGTGAGGGCACCCGCACACACCTGGAGCCTTCGGTGTTACTCGGAGGAGTTTGGCTGTGAAGAGGAGGAGGGAGGGAAACACTGACACAGCTTTTTACCAGACAGAAATGATTAAAAAATGAATCATGGTTCTACACTGCGTGAGAGATCGCTGGGAGCTCCCTGAAGAAGTAGGTTAATAAAGTTGTGGCCTAATTAAGTCACAGATCTTGTTTGTCTCCTTGTCCTTTGGAGACTGACGTCTCCCAGACATTGCCATGGCACCAGCCCCTGGTGCAGGACGGTGCAGGCAGGTGAGATGCTTTGCACACTGAGTCACTGAATATTCCACTTTTGCCTTGGCTGGGGGCTCGTGTTAGTCAGTTTATTGTTTACTAGTTGGGTTTGCATGCGGTTTCTGCTCAGCACCAGGAAACATCTGTGGGATCTCTCCCAAGGCTTTTGTCATTACTGCACCGTCTAGTCCTAATTCTCGCCGATTATTTTGGCAATCGTGCAGTCTCCCTCTGCTGCCAAGTTTGGAGGCTTCAGTAAATAGCAAATTAAATGTGTAGCCTGCGTGTGAGGAAAACCTGTATGTCATAAAGGCATGGCTTCCCTCGCCCTGCGTGCCTCGGTGGTGCACTCGGGGAGGATGGGCTGTGTTGGTGAGGATCATGCAAGGCTCGCTTCATGCCAGCTTCGAGTTACTCAGAATTGTGGGTTCTCAGGGAAGCTCTCCCTGTGCCTGATACCAGTGGGTTGTTGTTGTTGTTACCCATTCCAGGTTTGATCCTGGTGGTGCTGGGGTTGGCTCCCAGAGAGGTTTGTAGCAGTTCTGTACCAGAAATCGAATTAGTGCCTCATTCCTGGCCCTGAATGAGGTCCGTGTGCAGGACAGAACCAGTGAAATGTTCTCTCTCAAGCTGTATTGTGCTGTGTTGGTACACAACAGGGAATACACTGTATGTGAGCTCCACGTCCTACTCTTTTATGGCTTGACTGGGGTTAAGATAGGAATTGGAGCTTTATGTGTGTCCCTATTTAACCATAAAATAAATCTGACCTTTGGAGATTTTATTTTCTTCAGTGTGTAAGCATATTGTGTCTATGCCTTCATTCTGTCTTGGAGTTTTACTTTGAGTTAAGCTCTCTGATAGTTGTCAGTGAAGGATGTAGAACCACGGTTATGAAATTCAATAAGCCACTGATATGATTATAATAGCCTCAGCAAATAGCAGTGACATTCAGCCCTCACAGAGCTC
The DNA here is from genome assembly GCA_013398955.1 of Callaeas wilsoni. NCBI lineage: Eukaryota > Metazoa > Chordata > Aves > Passeriformes > Callaeidae > Callaeas > Callaeas wilsoni. The sequence continues at coordinate 48,855 of VWPU01003214.1, forward strand.
ATTTTTTCATTCTCATTCTTACCTAAAGAAGTGCTAATGAGAACATTTTGGAGGGACTTCTATAACTTTTCTCTGCTTTCTTGTATGAGACTTGGAGGTTTAGTTTGGATATGTAAGACTTTTTTTTTTGGTTTTTTTTGAGATTTTTATTTCGACGGGGGAACATCAGGGACTGCAAGGAGAAAAATGATAGAAACATGTTGGAGATGAAAATAGATCAGTATTTGGCACTTCATGCTGCTTAATTAGGGAAACATTTCGTTCTTTTTAATTTAATTATTTGGTTGATGTAAAGAACTTTAAGGATTTTGCCATTAAAGATCTCATTGTACATCAATATTCACGTTGATTTTTGGCGTCGTTTGAGATCATGAATGTTTTCTCCAATGTATTCCTGGTGCAGATCCACAGGTTGTTGTATCTGTGCCAGTCTAATTCACAAAGGGGTCACCTGGTGGGACCTTCTGACTCGAGGACATCCAGCCTCATGTTGGTCAGGCATTTCCTTAAACTGTCTTAAGAACTTAAGGAAAGAACTGACTTAAGGAAACTGTCTTAAGAACTTAAGGAAATGCATTTGGTGATGGATCACCCAGTCCTAGTGCCATACTACAAACTGTGTTGAAGAATAATCAAAGAAAGTGCCTTGAGCTTAGAATTTTATCACTTTGATGACAGAATTATCAGTGCATGCTGAGTTGCCTGTGTCAGTTGTGTCAGCTTTAAATTTGGAACTCGCTCTGTTTAAGTGGCAATAGCAAATAATCCTATTTTTAACCTTAGTGGTAATTAAATCTTTATCTGATTTAATTCTGATTGTTTTAAAGCTTTATCATGTAAGTATTAATGCAAATTAACCAATTCCATTTTTTCATTGCTAAGAGGGTACACAGTTGTCTTACATCTGGAAGAAGCTGGGTTTCCTTATCTTCCTGGAGACCTCAGCCCAAACTTGCCATAAGAGAAATTCTGTTTGGATTTAATTTGAAAACCAAATAATGAATGGAAAACCCCATTCAACTCCTTTGATAAGTAAAAATAATTGATAAAGAATACAGGTTGAAAACTGGTTTGTTATTAAGTGTATGATGGGAAGAAATGAATTTTTTTTAGAAATGAAATGTGATCCTTTCAAGGCCTTAAGCCAGGAGAAAGAGGATTTCTGTGTGCTGTAGAAGTCAGGCTGGTGACAATTGTCAGTTGAGTGAATTAAGGAGAATAATGAGTGTCTCCCCTCGCACTGTTCTGCTGCCTTGCTCTCCAGCTGCTCTCAGACCCTCGCTGTGGATGTCTATTACCTGTTTCATTGATAGGAGGCTGTATGAATTTGTCCTCTAGGTAAACACATTTCTGTTTTAAAGGGTGCAGAAATTGTACCAAGTTACAGCTAAATGATCAGAGTGTGTTCCCAGCTCTTGGTGTCGTTCTCGGCTTATTGATTTGGTCTGTGGTTGGCTACAGTGCATTTAAAACCAGGCAAGTGAGGCAGTGGAAAATAAGGGAATATCCTACAGTGGCATGGGCTGGCCAGATGATGCCTTGGGGTTTTTTCTGCTGTAAATCCCGACATCTTACGAGTTTAAATTAAAAGGGAGATTTCAATTTACATGTTAAGTAGTGAGGATATAATGCGTAACTTCAAAATAAAAAGGCAGAAATACAGTATTAAATGTGAGTATTCAGTGTTAAGGCTCCTGAGATGTTTGCCTAGGTTATTATTCTTCTAAGTTTAAATACACGGTAGTACTTTTGGAAAATCACTTGTACAGACATGCTATTTCTCTTTGAGTAATGATGATTCGCCACCTTTTATTTTATCTTTTGGATGTCCAGGATGGTAGCACTGACACACTGAAACTAAATCACATTTCTTATATCCTATTTCATTCTCTTTGGCAGCATTTGACAAGACAAAGAACAGTACATTTCCAAACTACAAAAATATCCATATGTCCTTAGGAGATTATTATGAAACTAATGAGGCGCATTTCAATAACTTCAGTCACGTACTCAAAGCAGGCAGAAGCAATATATTGACTAGTGAAGTACTTATATGAGGAAAAAAATGGCATTTACTGTGTTGCAAGGACTTTATGACCATTTTATGGAGATTTCTGGACCCTGAGATTCAATAATCTTTTTGATTTGTCACTCCAGTGGAATGACGGTGCTCATGACTTTAAATAAAATTTTCTAATCATCCTTAGGAAAATTAGAAATATATGGCAGATTAAGGAAGCAGCCATTCATCTGCTGGGTTAAACGTACTAACATGAACTTAACAAGCGATGTCGTCTTTTAACACATGCAAAGGACCAAATTATCTGCTGAAAGACTGACATTATGTAAATGTAACATTTGCTGGACCTCTAAACCCTGTGATTAAATTACTGTCTAAATTATTCAGCAATATGAATGTCGCCTACAAAAAGAAAAGCTGTAAAAGAAACGACTGTGACATCTTCAGGGTTTGCAGTATTTCCATAATGAGTGTCTGAGATGAAGGGTTTGCATGTATAGCTCAAAATCTTAATGAAATAAGGAGAAAGAAAGGGGAGGATGTGACGTGAGGAAAAGTTACTCTGCAAAGAGGTAAATTTATCCTGGGGTTTCCACAAGAATCTGTTAGCAGAAGAAGCATGGCTCAATTAAGAGGGGAATTTAATCCACATATCAAAACTTGTCACTGGAGAGACGCTTCCCCCACCTTCCTCTGTGGATGTGTTGGGTAATCAGTGGCAGGTAATCTGTTTTCACTTAGTACTGTGAGAGTGACACATCTGTAAAACAGCAAAAAATAAAAAAGGGGGGAAGAGTGTGCTGAGACTCTGGTATTGCAAGCAATTATGGCCCTGAAAGGCTGCATGCAAATTGTTCCCTGCAAAAAGCCAGCTCCTGGTGCAGAATAACCCATCAGTTAACTGGCACTGTATCATTAACTCACGTAAATTGTCTTAACTCGTATTTCACTCATTCAAAAAATTAAAATCTAGCAGAACAAATGTGCTTGGGCAAATGGAGGAATTGAATGTTCCATGAGTTGGCTACTTAGGAAGCTGTGACAGCAACAGAGAGGGGCTGCACTTCACCCCCGGCACACCTGGGAGGTGAAATTACTGACAGCCCTTTTTGGGTTACATGGCACCAGAGTCCACAGTGAAGGAGAGCCAACGCTCCCCTGAAAATCCATATAGGACAGGGGTTTGCTGCTTTGGCATCTCCATGAAAGCCCAGGTGGGACTCCAGCACAGATGGACAGCAGCAAAACTGAGATGCTCAGAGAAAGCCCTTAATACCCACCTTCACGGGCAAGTTCAGGATTTCTGTAAAGCTCAGCTTTATTTCTTTGGTGCAGCTTTTGCTCTTTGGTGGGGACGTCTTTGTTTCTCCTCTCTGTGCCTCTTTCTCAGGGGAAGGATTTGGGGAGGACAGGGGAGGCTGGGAGAGGGAAGGGCAGCTCTGAGACCTTGGAGAGGGAACACTCCTGCTCCCCTCCAGTTGATAAATATCTAACAATAGATAAAAGGAGACAAATACATGTTCATTTAGCTAGGGTGGGCTGTTGCATTGCTGGGTTTAGAGTGGTTGGTTTGAGCTTGCACTAAGGTAGACTGACAGGGCAGTGGGGGGAGAAAAGACAGAATATTAGCAAGCTAGCATCAAGCAGACACTGGTTTTGTGTGTTTTCAGGTTTTGCCAACCAACTGAAACGTCCAGAATAGACTATATTTCCACAAAAGTGTCTTGTAGTTTGCAAGACACCTCGTTTTATTTGTGCTGCTAGCTTGCCTTCCCTCCCTCTCTTCCTTAGAAGAGGCACTGCAAAATTTGTTTTACCCCATAATGCTATCCCCTTCTTATGAAGATCTTTTTGAGTATTTATTCACAGGTCTTTGTTAGAAAAGACAGTCAGTATGAGCAGTGCTGGTTAATGTCAGTGACTCAGCAGATTGGTCTTGGGGGTTCCTTTTTCACATGGACTTTACAATTCTGATCAGTTTTGCCTCAAGGTTTGTCGTTACCCTAAGGGAAGCTGCTCCAGGTCTCCATCATCCTTAGTGATATTTTGTAATTGAGAAGGCAGGTTCTAACACATGGATATCCCTCCTTGTTTTCTCAGCAGCTTGATGGGACTTCTTGATTCTTTTTATGAATATTTGTGGTTGTAATGAACAGAAAATGTAGTGTTACCGTTTTACCTGCAATGTGTACGTGTTACCTTTTCTCAGACAGCAGCAAGGTTTCCTCTCAGTAACGTTTTCCTGAGAGCCTTGTTCCCTTCTTGTTTCATGTGCTGAATCCTGTAACAGAACAGTTCTGTGCTTCAGACAGGACCATTTCATCCAAATTCTGGTGAAATCAGATGTCTTTCTGGATTAGTTCATGTTTCCACGAGCCAGGCGATCGTGGTGCTATTTCCAGGTGAAACAAATCTCTCTCATTCCCACAGACAGGAAAGCTCACCTCCTCCCCCATCCCCTCCATGTGATTTTGTACAGTGAAATCAAGATGGAAAAGGGTTTAATTCGTGTGATTTTGTAGTGATGGTACCTGTTGCAGTGTAAACTGCCTCTTAAATGGTGTCTGATGGTTTCTTTCTTTTTGCTAGAAAAAGATTTTTTTCACAAAAGAAGCCTGCAGTTGTCCTTCTGGTTTCCCTTCATCCAAACCTTCCTGTCCGTGTAGGAAGAAAAGCAGGAAAAAAGAATAATAAATATAATAATAATCACGATAATAGAAGAAATCTTCTCAACTGACCCACCTCCCCAGACTATTTACAGATTCAGCCAAAATGACATCTTAATGTTGAAATTTTCTTTTTATTTGTCTCCTCTTCACTGTCCCTTACTAATGTAGCCTGGCCCCTACTCAGCTGGGAGAGGACCTTGCAGAGGGACATACTGGTTGGAGCTTTTCTTCTTTTGAAGTGAAAATATGATTTTCTGTGAAACTATACCAAAGTTACCTGCAGAATTTGCTTCACTTTTTGTTTGAAAAGGAAATAGTTTGGGTTCTCCTCTTTCGGTTCCCTGCTCCTGTTTGGTCCGTGCCCCATAAATACATCTGAAAACAGCCCCTGATCTGAGCAGTTCAGTTTGTTATTGAAAAAATGAGGAAAATAGGAAAGCACAGAAATCAGTGATATGTGTACTCCTCGATTTTTTTAATGTGTTCATATTCTGAAGAAAATGAGTTGCAAAGGTAAATAGCTGAGTTTAAATGTTTTGAGGGCGAGGGCTGGTCCTATATTTGATTATCTCTGAAATATATGTTGCTTTTATTTATACCATAATCCCTGGTAACTGAGAATTTTGGTCATATCTGGCACAAACATAAGTAGCACTTAAATTTCTTGCCATCCACCTTAAATTACCCCAGGTTTATACTTGTGTGACTATAAACTGAACTTTTTCATTAATTTTTCAGCATTAAAAAGAAAAAGTAGGCTAAACTTCAGCTGTTGTAGATGAAGTATTTAGAATAATTTCCCAAAGCCCTTCATAAATGTGACATTGATTCATTGATATACAGACCATTAGCAGTTAGTCTCCTCTGTTCATCTATCATTTCAATTATCTCTAGACTTCCCCAGGGTCTTTGACAAATGGGAGACAATTTGCATTTTGTACATTAATGACCTTGGTGGAATTTGTAATTTTATTCCCCCCATCTTATAATTATACTTTAGCATTGGAGGGGAAAACCCCACAAAACTACACTGGTCCAGTTTTTGATTTAATTGGAAGCATGGGACTGTCGAGGTGACGGGAAAGGAAGAAATAAGGGAAAAAAAAATGTTTAAAAGTATTTTGCACTTTGTGAAGAACTTTCACCTGAAGATGAAGCAGATTATTGTAAGTTAAGCTTGAGGTCTATTTTAAAGGGGAATGTTGCTTCTCTGGGTCGCAGGCTTAGGGCAGCAGTTAAGAACACAGCCTAAATCTTGTCCTAAGGAGATTTGTTGGTCATCTCCCAAACCAATGGATTTCTCGCTGGAAAAGCTGTCTCTTGGTTCCTTTGATAATGCACAAAAGGAATTTCAGAAAGTGATCCCTAAAAAGAGAAAGATGTAAAGGAAAGGGAGCTGTGTTTTAAAATGTATATTTCAGAGGTACATGGCGTGGCTGGATGCTCAAGAATCTTAATTTATTAATTTCCATTAATAATTTTAGGTTGGCTAATACTAACAAATTATCCTTCTTAGGTTTATGTCCTGCAGAAGTTTGCCTGTGAAGTTAAATGATTAATTTCCTCCTCTCCCATCTTTGACCCTCTGGTCTTTTGCTCCAGTGGTGTAATAACCAGGCTTTAGCATTACCTGCGTTGGCCACTGTTCACACCTTTCCCATGTTTAAAAAAATAAATATGGAGAAATGCTCACACATTATCAGCACTTTTCATTGTTTGTTAATGGCCATAATGCAGGTATTCTGGAGAAGAGATGCAAGTATTTAGCAAAATTAGAAGGTATAAGTATCTAGAAAATTAATCATTTTACACTCGTAGGTGGGCCAAAGAGGCAGTACAGTGTGGACAGAAAAAGTGAAATTAATAACTAAAGTATCCTGTAATTAACGAACAGTTTATGGCCTTGCTGCATTCATTTCTTCAGCAGAAAACTTCAGGCCAGCTCTCAGGGTTTTGGGGTGGTTTGTTGTTTTTTGAGTAACCCAGGGACGCACACGCGGGCGCTGCATCCCACGTGGGGAAGGCGCTGGCCGCCTCCTCCAGGAATATCCTCCAGGTGTTAAAACTCCCCGTTGCCAGCAGTAACGGCAGCGTGGGATCTGAGATTCCAGAGGCTTTGCCTTTCCCTTTGAACACGAAATCACTGCAGTCTCTCAGACAACATTAGGTGGTAACTGTTGGCAACAGCGGCGATGTTGGGAGCGACGTCTGTTTCTGGCTGCATTTCCAGAACCATCCATAACCTTGTGGTGGATGTACTTTGCTCATAGATCACACTTCCCCTTTGTGCGTCAGAGTGAATTTGGCTGTCTCTTCCATGCAAAAAAGTAATTAGCCTGGGTTGAATGTGAGGAATTTATTTTTTGATTGGAACTGAAGGGTGAAATTCCGCGTGTGGAAACCTGAGCTGTGAACTGGCATCGACCTGCGGCCGCAGCAGCGCTGCTGTCCTGCCTTGTTGCTCACGTTTGGGGGGGGGTTTATGCATATAGCAAGAAAGATCTTGGTTTTAATCAGTGCTCAGGCCAGGCTGGGATGTGCTGTTCAGCCTTGGATTCCTCTGACGTGCGTTGTACAACTGTTCTTCCAGCAGCTGAAGAGCCATCAGCGCTGGGTTTGAAGAGCTTTGGTTAAATGAGATGCTCTGAGTGGTCTGTAAGAGTGAGCTAAAGATCAAGGTAAACATATTTATTGATTTACTTCCTCACTCTTCTGAAAACAGGACTCAGACTCCAAACAATACACGTGTCTGTGGAATATACTTGTCTTTGCCTACGTTACGTGTGCTGCACACAAGAGTGTGCTGGATATGTATTTGTTTATACACAGCCTTCTGGCCCTGTTTGAATTTTCCCCCCCCCCAGCAGTGTTTGCCCTTTGCTCTCTGTTTTTAATTTTTTGAACATTTTCAATAGATCTTTAAAACTTCGAGTTTATTTCTAATGCATGTTCCGTTTAAAAGATTTAAATTTAATTACTTTGACCTTACTGTTGCTCAAAAACCCAGAGTTTGTTATCCTAAACTAACCAAAGGAGTGTGGTGTGATGTAATATTTACTGTAGTACACACTTTGTTAATAGTGAGGAACATGAAAATATGTCAGCTCTTTGCAGGAAGAGAGGTAGAGGAATGCATGTTTTAAGGAGTAAAATGATCATGTATAAAAAGACCAAATAATGTAGTAACTTTGAAGTTTTAAATTATTTAAACTGACGGGACGCTGATGTCTCGCTGAAAACACAAATGCAAATTTCTCTTTGGTTATACCCCCTGAAAAAATAGGGTATGGCTATGGCTCTCCATCAAGACCAGATACCTGACATCCGGAGAGATTTAAAAGGCAAATTTAGTTTGTGTTGGGAACCAGAATGTGAAGTTTGGGTTACACGAAGCTGACTCTTCCTGCTCTGGTATGAATTAATTTCAGCCATGCAGGATTAACAACTGCAGCCCTCTAATTTCTGCCTGTGCTCACCTTCGACACTGCTCCGTTGGAGAAACCTCGGGATCCCCTATTTTTGCAAGCGGAATTGCCGGGCTGTGAAGCCGAGCCCGCTCCCTGTGCTCTGTCAGCAGCTGCACGTGGTGAGCAGGAGCAGGGAAGGTCCCAGCTTCCAATGCCAGTGTCAGCCTGAGGGAGCTGCTGCCAAATTGCTCCTTCTGCAGATTGCCTGCCTCACCCCACCACGCTGGGCCTGATTTATTTGTTTTAAAGGAGGGTTCTATGCTGTTCTGCTGGGAAGGGCCCTGAGAAATCACAGCTGCGCTCTGCTACTCATTGTTAATTTAACTGGAAAGAGAAAATCCTGTTTCTTCAGTTCTGTGCTTCGAGCTTGTCGCTGGTGAAATCTGCATGAAAGTTAATAGTTTGTACATCCCTCTTTTTTCAAGCTTGATGTAACTCCATATTCAAGTTTAAGTGCCCTGGTTGAATTCCTTAGTGGGAATTCCCTTTCAGTTAAAGGATGCTCACCTGGCTGCCATTTCTATGAGGAGGATTCAGAGCTCTCTGCAATATTTAGCTCCTGTTGAGCACTAAATGCCATCTCTGCCTTTTCAAAGGACTCCCTTTCAGCAGGGACAGTAAGCAGCAATCACAGTAAGCAATAGTTAACAAGCACCCATTGGTGTCAGATAAGTTGGAAGAATTCGTAAGATAAATTAGGCAATGGAGTCTCTGGGAATAATGACTTCCCCTGGGTTTCTTTACAAATTAAACTGATGAAGATTTAATCTTTATTTTTTTTCTTCCCATGGGTTGCTTTGCCCTTGACACACAAGATCAGTTACTGGAAGGCACAGTGTCTGTGTAAAGTGAATAACAAATTCTCATTTCTGTCTTTTCTAAACGAGTGACCTGCTTGTGTGGTTGTGTTTCAGCCACGCAGGGAATGATGACAGAAACATTATTTTCTGTAGTAGGAAGTGGAGTGAGTTTACAGTTAAAGTCAGCACAGGATTTTTGTCAGGACAGTGAGTAATTCTGCCCACAGAACTGCTAGAAAGATCTTCTACAAATGGAAAACAAAAGATGGGAGAGAATATTTGGGAGGATATGGGAAGGAAGAAATATTTAACCCATTTCAGTCCATAGCAGAGGCTGTTTGATATAATCCCAGGCTAGATCTGATGATGTGCAAAGTTTCAAATTAGACTGGCAAAGACAACTGTTAAGAAAAATAAGAAAAGAAAATAGGAGCTTCCATTTAGATCTCCATAATGAATTCCTATTCTAAGCTAGAAGCCAGCACACATCATCCTTTCTCTGCTGAGAAATTTTTTACATTCATTTCTGTTCGTAATAGTTTGGGAAAAGAAAAGAGAAAAAAAGGTTTTCATTATTCATGTGAAAAATGAACTCATTTGCTCACATGCTTACTGCTGGGGTTAATTATATTATGAAAAAGCACAGTTTGTAAGGAACTGGCTTATTACAATAGGAATGCCCTGAAATTTAAGCTGCCTAATTTGTCAGCTTGCTCAGACCTTACTGTTGTAACACTCAGCCTGTTTGGAGGTTAAGCAGCAGCCTCTGGGCTCGGGGCTTTGGTCCTGCGCTGGGCACCGTGGGCAGCAGAGGGGTTTGACATTTTCTCTGCTGAGGGTTCCCCCGTCGCTCGGCACCTGCAGGCCTGAGCACCGCTGCATCAGGGACTGCACCCGTGGCAGCAGGGACTGTTGTGGGCCAGGGAGAGCTGCCCTGGTGCCAGCTGAAGTACCAGAACCGGCTGCAGAGCGCCTCAGGTGTCCCTTTCCCACAGTGTTGCAGAGGACACAGGGACACTCGTGGATTTGAGACATTTATTCCACAGGTGCAGACAAAAGGAGCCGTTCGCTTGCTCAGGTTGAGTTCTTCTGAGGACAGAATAAAGACAGAGGCAAAGCTGGAATAAACTTCCTTTATTCTACACTTACAGCAGGACTTTTCTTTGTTGTCTTTTCTGCGGCTAGAAGCTGAAGCTGTGATTTGTGTCCTTTCCCTGAATGTTTGGAAGCTGATTTCCAGATAAGCCGTTCTTGTAGTGCTCGGTTCCCTGTTCCTGCATCCTGCTGGCTCGAGCTCATCCTCTCACACTCCTGCTGTCACAAACTCAAATTGCTGCTCTGCACAGGTTTTCAAGTAGCATTATAGCAGAGCTTCTCAACACCCCACGTTGCACGTGGTATGCCACCACTAAATTTGTAGAATCTGACCCATCCTTGCAGGTTTTTTTCTGTTTGAAATTGTTCATTCACCTTTCATCCTGGGGAGCCTCAAAGGCATCACCAACGTACACATCTATCTTTATCTCTGGTTTTGTTATTGCTGTGTTGGATCACTGCAGTGCTCTTCATAAGACCTGACATCGTAAATCCCTTAAAAGTACAGGTTGAGCAGAATACACAAAGTGCTGCCTTTGCTTCCTTGCTGTTCCTTTTTGATGCCAATGCTGTGGTCTCTGAGCTTGTGTTTGGTCCTGAAGATGTTGGCACTGGCTAACCCATGGGTATCTTCACGTTATTTACACTTTTATATGACGCTGGCTGTCATTTTCCATCTGTCTTGGCCTGAGAACCTCCATAAATTTGCACAGCCTTTATTTTTTTTTTTTTTTTTGTTCTCAGGGAGATCTGTAAAAATTACTGTAAATGCTAAGCTTTTAGAAATGACCCAGCACATGGGGTTTTTTTCCTATATCATTTTTCAATTCAATTCTGCCGGCCTGAATTATAGATGTTTACAGGAAGCTGGAGAAAAGGCAGAAGTTCGTGTAAATTTTCTCGAGATCCAGAAGCAAGAGAGGAGAGTTGGGGATAATAGAAGATATTGGCAAAGAGCCAGCCTTAGTTCATGATCAAGTGGTTTACTGACTTCCTTCCCCAGGAAGGCAGAAGGCAGCAGGTGTAAGGAAGTCTGGAGTTCAAGGTGCACTTGGTGAACTCTCCTTTGGGCACCAAGACTTGGCTTGGCTGGAGTCAACTGTGGGGCTTGTGCTTGGGCTTCAGCACTCAAAACATCAATCCAGTTGCTAGGAGTCCTGAAGCCTCACTGATAGTCACTGCCTTGGAAATGATGTTTGAAGAATGTTTACCTGCCTGCGAAAATTCCGAGGGCTTATGTTGTGAAATCAGACTCGGAAAGTTCAAAGCCTTTCCATGTTTGTGTGTGCATAACCAGCACTTGTCGGTGCTGCAAGTCAGGTACCCTGAGAAGAGACTGCATTTTTAGGGCAAAAGCACTTCTAGACAAAAGCAAGGGCTTTTAAGGATGTCACTGCAGAGCCCTGAATTCTTTCTAAAAGAGTTCCATTTTGTGGCATAAAAAGTCAAAGCAGAAAGAAACCCTTCTCGGCAGAGCCGTGATGTGGGGAAGGTGCCGTACAGCCAGCCAGGCTTTCTTTTATGTTTTGCTCATAACCGTCATAGCAGGGAAAGGCAAACACTTGTCTAATTTGATAAAATATCTTTAATTGCAGCAGCAGTACTTGAGGTTTGGGCTGGCTGCATCAGCTCTGTTTGTAATCACAGCTCCAGCCGCACTCCACAATCAGCGCCAATTGCTGCCAATTAGCAGCCGCTAGGCTGGTGTTGCTTTATTCAGATGTTCTGGGGTGTTTGGTTGCATTATTCATACCTCGTCTGGGAAAACACAGTTTAAAAATGAGCACCATTACAGGATTTCATTGTACTGTGATAGGCCTTCTCTTCTCTCCACCTCTCGGGTTAGTTGTTTCTAGTTGGTGAACAGAGGAAAACTTCAGGCATGATCAAGGTCCTGCATTTCACTTCTAGGAAATAGTTCCTGCTTGACAGAGGATTTTAAAGAGAGGTCAAAAGAAATCAAAGCTGGTGTTTTTTCATATAATAGTTTGGTTTTGGAAGTCGTTGCAAAATGTCGTCGAAGTGCAGGACATTAGGCATAAAAAGAAGAAAAATTTTAAAAAGTGAGCAGGCATGTATATGGTTATGGAGGACTGACATAACCAGGAATAGGGATTTTAAAAGGACTTTGAAATGCCGGTTTCAGAACTGGGTCTGGTCTGTGGTGTAGGAGAGCTTGGGGTGGAAGGGGTCATCTCTGTACCTGCAGCAGGTACAGAATGTTCTCTGTAGTGGCACAAGATGAGCTGCAAGTCCAGTCTAAGACAGCAGTGTGTGCCAGCATCTCGGGCTTTAAGAGCTTGTGGTTTCACTTATTTAAACTTTGAGCCTGTATTTTCCCCCTACAGGATTTTATTCTGACTTCAAGGGAGTTGTTCTTAATGTGAGCAAGTGCAAATGATTGATGAATGTGTTCGTTTTTTTTCTTCAGATGATGATTTTAATAAGGAGAAATGAATGCTGGCTAAGTGTGTTTAACAAGGAGCTTTGTTTGCTTTTGGTTTTGCATCCAAGTTGAAGTAAACCAAATTTTTTAGTGCCACAGTAATGAAAGAAATCAAACCATGGCAAGAGCCCCACATCCCTGGGGAACAGGGGCCATACACGTACTCGTTATGTGACGGATGTTCTCCGCATATAGGAATGTGACATGGGCATAAAGAGGAACGAGTGCAGCAGTAATTTCTTTAATTAAAAATAAAAAAATTGGAAAGAGGAGGTGATAACTTGTGGAAGCACAAGGACCACAGCTGCCAGCAGAGACAGAGGCAGTGATGGGTGTTTGCTGGAAGGCGACGCTCCAGGAGCCTGTGCCAAACTCTCCGATAAGTTTGCTCCACTAATCAGGTGCTTGTTAATAATGACTCAGATTTACGATACTTCATAACAGCCCAAGAAGAAATATTCATCCTGGTATTGACTTTGTGGGGGAAGAAAACCTAATAAAGCATTGAGAGTGCTTAATCAATACCCGGGCAGGGCTGCGCTGACTATCAGAACGAGCAGCTTTGTTTGCTATTCAGGCGGATAATTTATGGTTAGTGCTGGAAGTGATGTATGCAATTTATGTTTTAGAGACAATTACTGCTCAAAGACAACTGCTGCAAAGCTTTTTGCAGAAAACCAAGAAAAAGACGAATGCAGTCTTTGGGGTGCGAGTGTTGTGCCTGGCAGCCTGGCCAGTGTATTTGTTCATTACGTTATATTTATGTGTGATGTTGATATGATAAATGTGCATGTGTTCTCATGTGAACTGTGTTGCATTGTAGCAGTGAGTGGCCTTTGAAGTTCTATTCCACTTTCTCAGGTTTCAGGATTTTTTAGACATATGGTTTTTGTTGCAGACCATCTAAGCTGTAATTAAAAAAAAAACAACAAAAAAACCAGTTTGTAAAACTTAAGGAGGTACTTGTTTTTTGGATCTTCAGCATTTTTTAAAAATTGAATCAAATTATTTAGATCAATATATGAGAAATTGTCAGATGGGCATTGTGATTTGCAGACACTTGCCTATAATAAATAGCTCCTTATAAAAGCAAATTGTAAGATAGTTGCAGTTCTACGCCTTTGTGTGCCAGGCACTCAGATATATTAAAGCACACATATAGGAGCATTTCAGGTGGACATGATAAACTGTATTTAGACTTTGATCCTAACCATTATGAGGGTTTGTTTTAGTTTATTTTGCCCAACAACATTTATGTTTTCTGACTTAGGAATTTACATCTCTAAATTGCTATAAAAGTCAATATAAGCTGCCAGTGCCTGTTAGAGAGAGGAATCAAACTGCTTTCTTAAAGATATTTAACATTTAGATTCCTGAAATCAGCCCATCTTCATCACAGTCTTCAGGAGAAGGTCCCAAGTGTTATTAATGGAATGATGTCTTCCCTCTGAATAAATATGTTGTGGTTCCTGTGACCCCTGATTGAAGCAGGGTGTGTCACCCTAATGCTTTTAAACTAATCAAAATCACCCCCCTGCTCCGTGCTGGTGGGCTTTGTTCGGGCAGGATTGCAATAACAATGGGAATGATTTTACAGATTTTATTCCACTTCAGTGATTTATTACAAGTCCAGGGAGCTCTGACACGCACTGGAGTCAGCGGCTCACGGGTCAGAGCACGGGTTAGCCCCAAAGCTGGGCACCCAAATGGCAACTTTGTAGGTGGCTGCCTTAAATAAATAAAGTTATTGCTCATATACAGCTCATAAATACAGAAACCTTGGAAAATGGGTTTTAAGTACTGGGTGGCAGTTACGAGATTCCTTTTGTTATCTTAAAAGTTAGTCTTTATATTAATGAATATTGCATAAACTTGTTGTATGGGGAAAATCAAAATACCTTAACGTGTGGGCAGTGAGCTAACTGCTGTGTTCCCTTGGTCTAAACACACAAACTGTTGCCAAAATTAGCTGGTGTTTCACTTCGTGGCTTTCCTGCTGCAGAGCTGAGCCCCTGCTCGGTGCAGGTGCTTTCTCCTTCCCCAGGTCTGGCCAGTCCTGTGCTCAGGGCAGGTTTAATCCTTCATGGGATTATAAAGATGCTGATTTGAGCTCCAGGTGCAGACCCAGCAGCTCAGGGGAGAGGTGTGGAGCAGAGACTTCTGCCCCAATGCCAATACGTATTTCTGCTTTTCACACTGATTTTTCTTCATCTGCTTTCTACATTTGAGAGCTGGTGATAGAGCAGGTCGCTGCTGTTAGACTTCGAGCTGGAATTACCAATGAAAACCACTTTGCCCAGTGTCTGCTTTTATGCAAAGCTTTCATTTATTTGTAGGAAATCTGAAATCACCTACATTTTCATAAAAATTTGGTGAAGGGTTGTTTTCCCTGGATGTGGGATGTTTTCAGATGGAGTAGCATTAAACAAGAACAGAGAAGTGAAGGGATTGGAATTGTCCTTCTCCATTTAGCGTGTAGCTCCTATGCAGGGTTAATTGGGCAAAGGTGGTCTGCTTCATGAAAAAAGGCATGTTACCTGACGTATCAAGTATTTTACAAGATTTTTGGAGAAAAGGCACCTTTTCACGTAGTTCCGTTCCGTAATGCGACGAGTGCAGGGAGTGTGGGACATGGGTTTATGTCAACAATCCGTATTTTAACTACTACTGCATTTAAAATACGTTGTGGATCTTTTTTGCCCCACATGTAAGCGAGACAGATCGTATATAAAGTTAATATCAAGTTAATCTAGATGCAAGGTGTTTTCAGTTATTTTTCCCATGGCAAGATTGAAGGCTCACACCCAGTATGTCCCATGGATAATGTTTTTGTGTTGCAACATTGGTTCTATAAATAAACGTGAAACATTGCAGTAGCAAACATCACATTTATTTTTTTTTTGAAGTGCCTACAGCATGTCATTACAGATGGATTGATAGGCTTGATAACATTGAACTTTTGTCAGACCTAACGTGGCAGACTTGTTACGTGTCAGAAATTTTCTGTCATTTTTCTCACTATTCAAAAGGCAAAATATATTTGCAACCTTGAGTGACATTGAATATGGAAAGCAGACAGAAATTTATCATTTGACAGAATTGTTTTTGTTGGGTTTATTTTAACTTTCTTTTTTTTTTTTCGGTGGCAAAGCTGTAATCAGATTTTAAAATCCTGACTACTCTCTTTTAGGAGTATGCAACAGCTGATTGTGGCTTGTAAAAGCTCTATGACCCGGCCTTTTACAAATGTAAAACACATTCTTTATTACTTCACATTCAGATCATTTATTTTTGTGCTTCTTTGGACTGAGGCAACATCTGACCTTTATTATGGAGTTGCAGAAAACAGCTTGGCAGGGAGCAGGCAGTGGAGAAGGTCTTGAACAGGAGACAGGACAGCAAAGGATGCAGATGCTTAGAGAGCAAATTTTCATACCATTAGGGCTAAAACTGGTGGGATTTATTCCTACTCAGTGTGTTTCTTCAAATGTGATTGCTCTCTAATAGAAGTAAAACTGCATCAAAAAAGCTTTTTTTGGTGTCTTAACTCAGAAATTAAATAGTTTATTTTATGATGATTAACTTTAAATAAGGTGTTTGTTTTAAAGACACATGGAGATGGAAAGTCAGGTTTTGTGAGTATAACGGAAGAAGTGGTGGGTTTCTGGTGTAAAAAGCAGCAAAGAAATGCATGAAAACATTTCATCAAAAGATGAAAATGAGTATTAAGGCAAAGACAAGGAAATCCTGGACAAGAGCAGTAAGAAGGCAGAATTAGAAGAAGGAGAAAATGAGGTTCTCAGTCATACAGCACCAATACTTTCATAGCTGGACCACAGCATTTTGTGCTGAACAAGGAAGGAAAAGACTTCTAATTGCTAACAGGAACACTGCAATCAAAGGAGAAACTTCCTATATATCAGCATGCTACAGCACTTCCGAATAGATTATACCCTGGTGAAATCAAGAGGATAATGACGAGCTCCTCAGCTAGAAAGGTTTTATTCCAATATTTTGCTTCAAAATACAGACACTGGTGTTAATAAATTGGGCTGTATATCCTAGACCACCTCACCGAGTCAGTAGTTTATGCCAGGAGGTCATGTAGCATTGTGGGTGCTAAAGAACAAAGTAGTTCTTCCCTTTATTTTGTTTAAAAAAAAAAAATAAATAAAAAGAGCAAGGAGATTTTATTAGTTTTCAATCCTGTTAGTATAAATAGAAGTGGAAGCTGTGGAGCTGGGTTATTATGTGGCTCATTACTGTTTATTACCACGGGGCACATCAAGATGTCTGCGAGCTGTGGGGGGAATAAATCCCTTGGAAGGGGCGCGTTGGTCGATCTCCGCGCGGTGCCGAGCGCTCGCGTGCCTCCTCCCAGCGCTTGGAGGAACACATCCAAAACCTGTCGCTTGTCATATGTTCTCCCCGTCTCTTGCCAAGGAGAAGCGAGCAGACGCACGTTCTTATTTTGGTGCCGTTTGTTTTTGGAGGGGAGGGGGAAGGCGGGAGTGTTTTTCTCTGGGAAAAGTTTCTGTTTAAATCGCGTTCCAGTGAAATCGAGAAGAGCTTTGCTGGCTTCACACAAGTGAGGATTTGTTGTGTAGCTCTGAGATAACTGAATTTTATCTTATTTTTTTATAGCCTGCCAGTGTTTTCCAGTATCGCTGAGGACAAAGAAATTATCATTTTGTCAGTCATTGTATTGAATCTAAAGCTGTAGAGAAATGAGATGGTTTTAGTGAGTTAGTGCCTCTTCAGCTACACTTTAGCAAAAGTTGGTGTTTCATGATACACTTTTCTTTTAGCTTTTTAATAGTCTGAAACCTCCTCAAAAATTTCTTTTAACCCGTGGCTTTTAACCAGGATCAGAAATGAACCAGTCAAGTGAAGCTCGAGCTCATCAAAGAACTAACAAACCTTGGTAAATCTTAGTCCTTAACACCGAAGGGTTGCAGTTGAAAGGCTCTCACCTCTCTTGCATGAATGTGAAATTCTTTTTTTTTTTTATTTTTTTTCTTTACAAACTAATTAAATGGGTTTTTTAAAAGCCTCATTTCCCTCTTGGGGATGAGGAGTGCCACTAATATGAAGTAACTGCCTGTGGTTTTTGCAGCCATGATGATGCTTATCTTCTGCTGCTTAATCCTCCTCCTCCTGACTTTCCTGCTGTCTCACCTTAATGCGAGATCCCTCCCGGTGCCAAAGGCCTGTCAGATCTGTCACCTGCACCCTCAGCCTGGGCTTTGAGGAGGTGGGGTGTCCCCTCAGCCCTGGCTCTGCCAGCAAGCCAGATCAAGACATTTGCCAAAAAATTGAAGGCAAGCCTCTCAGATCCCGTTATGCTCCCACAGGTCCATCCCTGCGTGCCCTTGCTCTGCTGGACTGGGTGTCTGTGGGACATTAACACTTCAGAGAGCAAAGTGAGTGAGAAGGCATTTCCCAAGTTCCAGTGTGCATGGAATCAGTGCAGCAAATACCTGCTGGGTTTGTTACATTTACCATCCCCTTTGAACAAATTTTCTGTTTTGGGAATCACTTCCATACCGTCTGTTGTCTCTGCTCCTGCTCAGCGGAGCAGCACTGCTGGCCTGATGGTTTCTATCATATTTCTTCAAAATTTCTTATGTAGGGTATTTAAGTAGATATATAGGTGAATGTCTTTGCTATTGATTTTTTTCTCTGCTACCGGCTGTCTATTTACTTATTTATTTTTTTCATTTAGTTCTTTAATGTTCTTCATTTGTAATGTGTAAAGTTCTATTTTGCATGCAGGGAAACACCAGCTTTCAAGGTGAATAAGTGAGGTGTGTAGATACCAGCACCTGACAGAAAGCAGGACCATAACTCATTTAAAATACATCCATCTTTCAGAGGTTTCTCCTCTCTGCCACTGCTTCTAGAAGCAACCTAATACCCAAGTGAGGCTGCTGGAAATGACTGTGTAGAGGTTGTTCCAATGTTGCCCAGAGGTGGAATTTGGTGAGCTGGGTAGAGCCTGCAGCCAGAGCCAAGTGGGCTCTGCACTCCTCTTGTGCAGGAGGGGAGGAGGAAAATCCCACCCTTGCCGCTCTTAGAATCACGGAATTGTTTAGGTTGAGAAGACCTTTAAGACCATTGAGTCCAACCATTAACCCAGCACTGCCAAGCCCACCACGGAACCACGTGCCCAAGTGTCACATCCACTAATGGTGGGGCTCGAGGGTCTTTGAGGTGTTGTCCAGCTGTAGTGATTCTGTGATACCTGTCTTTTAAATCCCTCTAGGGATGGTGACTCCGCCACTTCCCTGAGCACCCTGTTCTGGTGCTTGGCAATCCTTTCAGTGAAGAAATGTTTGATACCCAATCTAAACCTCCCCTGGCACAACCTGGTTGGGCGGAGGGGCTCAGCAGCGTGGCTGGGAGTCTTTGCTCCTGGGCTTGCTTCAGGGCCCTGAGCTGTTCATCTGAGAAACTTCCTCCTTTTTTCACATCAGTCAGACATGGCTGTCCTCGGATCCTCAGGCAATGGGGTCAGTGCCCACTCTTTACTGGTTCCTTGTGCTTTCCTCTGGCAGATGTCAATGAGTGCACCACGGAGAACGGGGGCTGCCATGACCGCTGCTGCAACACCATCGGCAGCTACCACTGCAAGTGTCCGGCGGGCCAGAAGCTGGGGGAGGATGGAAAATCCTGTGGAGGTAATGCTTTGTGCCATGTCTCACTGCTGTTAAGGATTCAGCAGACTTAGGAGGGGGAAGGAGATGATGGCTTTTATGTGGAGCCTGCTGAAGAGCGTGTGCTCAGAGTTGTTGAGAGCGTAGATCTTCTCGTGTCTGGATTATGAAGATGTAACTGTAAGAACACTTCAAAGGGTTGGGGTTTTGTTTTATTTTGTTGAAAAAAATGTTATCACTTAACTTGGATTGGCTGTGCCATGTTCTGATTATGGGATTTCCGTCATCAGTTTAAAAATTTGAAGAAAGTGTATACGCTTGATAATATTTCATCTGTCTCTAAAGCAAAACGGTTCTTATCAGAAAATACACATACATTTTCACATTCCAATCACAATTCCACAGCTAGAGATTAACTGAATAAAAAAGGATTTAAAACCACATGCTATGTAAACCCATTTGTCTTTTTCCTAAGGGAAATTTAAGTCTAGTTAGTGCATTATAGGGTAAAATTTGTTTTTATGCAAAAACTTACGTTATAAAACATAATGAATTATGGCCAGACTTCCTAAAGGTGCACTGGTAAACAGAGTGGGTGGAAACAAGCCCAGATGATGTACAGTCACTACCTTTTGTGCATCATCAGATGCTGCAGAAGGTCGAGTGTTAGGTACCCAAGGTGTGCTGTGTGGCAGCCCAGAGCCGTTCCTTCTTCCCGAGCTCTCCCCTGACACAGGTACCGGGGGTGTGCTGCTACAGGATCTGCTCTGCGCCTGGATTGCACCTCCCCTGCATTTCAGTGCTGCAGTAAATGCATCAGTGATGATATTTTTTTAATCTCAGAGCAGCTTTTCATGAACTGTATTATCATCTTTTCACAAGAAACTGTTTTCTCTGGCTTTTCCCATTGCACAGTATCTCACAAATGCCTTTCTTCTGAGATTTCATTTTACCGTTGTCCAGCTCCTTTTTAAGGTTTGTATAAAGCACTGTGTTTCTTGCCTGTGGTCATCTGCTTTATCCTAACTTTATAATTCATTTGGCTGCACTCCTTTTCTCACTGAAAGATGATGAAATTATTTTCTATGGCAACCTGTCAGTTGAGATCCACCTTGATGGTGTAAATAAGCTGTAGATGGTTATGTTATTTTGATTGAAGTATTTCATTATGGTACTCCATGTTTTCATTTTGGCCTTTGGAGAGCCCAGCCCAGGAATATCATGGATGATTCAGATCCCTGCTGCTTGACCTCTCTTACCTCTTTTGGGGATTGACTGGCAATATGCCTGCGAGCCAGTGCACAAGTCTGTGTTTTGATGACTACTTACTGCTTTCAGTGCATAAAAGTTGTCCAAACCCCAAGGTTTTTGAAAGTAGGAGTCTTATTCATAATAATCCTTAACATGCAAAAGTCATTTTTCCTTTAGACTAGTCTTATTTTAATAAGTTAGCCAAATTAGTTTTCCTTCTGCACAATTCTATGCTTAAAATAGACTTTAAATTCTAGCATTTGGTCAGTCTTTAAAAACTCAAACAGAGCTTAAGGTATTTGATTTTTGTACTGTATTTTATCTGACCAGTAATGGCGGGGGAATATATTATTAGCTGTTTTGAAGCCATTTTTTTGAAATCTTCAGGCAAAAAAGGGAAAAACACAATGAACTGGAAACGCTGAAGCCATAGAACAAAGTGAACGTGGTGGTGTCACTAAGTACACCCGAACTTTTGCAGAGGTGGCAATGGCAGTGGGCATTTGGCTGTACTGACCTGCAAGGAGGCCAATTTCAGCCAACTCCTGGCCATCAGGTGCTGCAGTATGAGGAACTTCGTGGTTGGTAACTATGTGAGGGAAAAGTGAGCTCTGCCTGTGCTGCTGGAAGGTCTTCCAGGACGTGACACTGGACTGGGCTTTTATTAATGCCTCTGCATTGCTCAAAGGAGTCATTTTGCAGATGAGAGCAAAACAGCTTCTTATTCAGTTTAAGGAGTGGTTTTGGAGGGATAAAGCTTATTGTTGTTCTGGGTTGTTCCATTCTTTCTGTCTTTATAGCATCATTGTGCTTTATGTTACCCCTTAGTCTAAACTCAGGTGTTAAATAGATGTGCACTATTGTTCTGCTCCCATTATTTGTCTCATGGTTGGTTTTATTTCACTGGTGCCTGCAATGATCGATCGGTGTACAGGGTTTTTTTATAAGGCAAGGTACAAATAAGGTGTATTGTTAGAAAAGCAGCATGGAAGTAGCACGGATTTTATTCAGTGAGTCATTATTACTGGAAAGATTGATCGTGTTTTTCAGAAACAAAATAGAACATCCTTCTGACAAAAGGGAAAGATGTCAGGAAAGAGCTGTTGGGGTTTTCTAAATATTTTTTTAGCCATTTGTAGCTGTTTAATGCTAAGGAACGGAAAGCGGATAAAAATTCACTAACCAACAATGTGGTTAGTGCACTGAAGTGCACTGCTGTTTTGCTCAATCGTTGCTGGGGGTTTGTGAGCATTTTTTGGAGACCCAAAGGCCTAATTTCACAGGTTGAACGAGCTGACAGTGCTCAACATCTCCACCTTCTAGGGTGTCAAAGGTGTGTGCAAGACACAAGGCTCCATGAATATGCACAAGACAACAGCATAATATAGGTGAGATAATCCTAAAATAGTTATTGCTATCAGCTTTGATTAAACCTTCCCCTTCTTGAGTGATTCTGTGGCTGGCTGGGCCCACAGGGGGAAGGGGATGGAGCAGCACAGCCTGGGGCACCCCGTGCTGTGGGGTCTGTCCTCATTCCAAGCTCTAGGGATCTTTCCTGGCTGTTTGTAGGGATCCTTCCTGGCCGTTTGGGGGTTCTTACGGCAGGATATGTCATTCAGAGTTATGTAGGTTGTAGAGCCTTACTTCACTTCGGTGAGGGACGCTCGTGTATCAAGAGGCAAGGTGCGGTGAGGTGAAGGCATGTGCATCTCCATAGACATGCCAGCCAGAGCAGTGACCTGATTAGCCTTTCAAAAGTAATTATCTCCATGTTGTACTGCAGCTTTCACTCTCCAGCCTTCATGCTCAGAACTTCAGTTTGCTTCTCTGACAGAGAAATATTTTCTGGCAGCTCCTCGCGTAGGCATTACAGATTGTGACAGAAAGCTCCTGCTTCCCTCCCGCTCCTCGTGTGCCTGATGGAAATGAATGATGAGACGGGATTTGGCTTTAAATCACTGCACAAATAATGTGACAAATTAATATCTGACATTTACTAGTGTAGCACTGTCAGGCTGATGCTGTGCCCTGCGCATCCGTGTGGTGTCCCTGGGGCAGCCTGGGCAGGGGCCGTGGGTGGGTTTGCTCAGAAAGGTGTAACCTGGTCTGAGGAAGGGAGAGGAGGGGGGTATGTGTCCAATACCTCCTTGTTTGTGAAGCAGAGGTGCCACTGACAGCCTGTGTCAGCGAGATAGGCTGTGAAATGCAGAGATATCCTCATTTCATATTTTATTCTAATGCGAAACAGTTCTACTCGAGCATCGCAAAATGCAGAAATGGTATTTTCTGAACATAAATATCATTTAAAATGGTATTTTAAATGGTAATTTTAAAGCTCAGTTGTTGGCACAAGTCCAGATCTGTAAGGGATGCTGAGGCTACAGCTACAAAAGCGTGTTTTCACACATGAATAAGCTTCAGAAGTCAAGTAGAAAAAGGTCGTGACCTTATGTTAACCTTCTTTGGTAAACTGTCATTTCTTATTTATATTATTGGGCTCTCATCTGTCAAGGCAACTGAAGGAACTTAGAGACAAGTGAAGTCCTGTGATTAGGTGTGGATGGAAAGAAGCCCCCGTTCTGTTGATTAGAGTGATACTGCAATCACCGTAGCCCCGTCCCCGGGAGTTCCAGGCAAACCTCGGAGCTCTGGCCGGTTTCCTGACCTTTGCCAGGGGCACTTTGAGAGCAGCTGCCTCCAGAGCCAGCGTGTGACTCTGCAGGGCACCACTGGTTACCCCAGTAATGGAAGAGTCACCGGGGTCACTGCTGGAGCCCGAGCCCAGGGCGGGGGGGAGCTCTCCAAACACCGCCTGTTGCCTTGGAAGAGTTGATAGTGGGCTAAAAGGAATACTTGTCTGAGAGCAAGAAGGTGTTTATTAATATGGTGACAGCATTTATTAAGTTTATAAGGTGGGAGATATAACTTATTCTTGTCAAATTCTGGTTTTGTAGGAGAGAACAAATGTTAGTTCTGCATTTGGGCTGTTCTCTCGACGCACCAAATCAACGTACAGGTGTCTGCCGTGTCCTGTGATAAAAACTGAAGGATATAATACCATGCACTTTGAGGGAAATGCTAAGGCATTTTTAATTATATTTATTTAATTTTTATTAGAACAGGAGAACTGAGTCTTCTGGAAGCATTCAGGATGCTTTTGCATTGTCTTAACTCTAAAAGTTGCGTTTGATTCAGCACACATGGTTGGCAGACCGTGACACCGAGGTACTTATTTCCAGGAACACTTCAAGAGAAGGAGAAAAAGGAGAATATATTTTACAAAAGTCAAAAAGTACTAGTTCTTATTCCAGGTGCAGCAAGTACCACACCAACGGAACTCAAATCTTACAGCACTCAAGTGAAGGCACCCCTAGATGAGGTGAAGCCACCCGACCCTCTTCATCTTTCTCTATTTCAAGACCTTGTCTTGAGACAAGGAAATAAATCCAGTTGCAGGAATTGTATCACAATTATCTAATTATTTGTAACTGAAATGCTCTGCCCACCTAATGTCTGCCTCATAGAGTGAGGGGAACAGACAACTCCACCTCATCACCTTGGCAGACCCTGGGTGAACCATCTTGATAACTGAGGTATTTCAGGGTATTGGAATTTTACAGCAGTTCTAAAAAGAAGAGAAAAAGAATAGGCAAAAGAAAAAGACTTGCAAGAGGAGAGAAGGTCAAATCTAATTTCTGATTTTTCCTGCCCTGTTGTTAGTTGCTCTCAGGTATCCTGGAACTTAAGCTTGAGTTTTTAGAGCTAAGTCAGATAATTTCGAGTATTTAAGTTTCAAAGTATGACAAACCCACAGTAATCTGCCGGGGGATGAAGAATAAACATTTTCTTCTCCATTAGTTTGTACTAATGTACTAGTATTAGTTTGTGTTAATTTGTACCACCAGAATATTAGTAAATGTCTTATATTTGAAAGGAATTCAACAAGAAGCAATATCTGTTTTTACATTTAAATTTTGTTTATTTATGATTGCTTCTACCTGTCAAATCAGTATTTTTAGTCATGAGTAAAAAGCATAATAACTGCTTTTGATTTCAGATCCCAGTTGGTAATTAAAAAAAAAAAGGGTTCTCCTACTTCTCTTATAGAGGGAACTATATTAACTGAGGTTAAGGATTAATTGTGCATTGTAAACACTATTTGGCATTGTGCACTCAGACTTCTGTGGTTTTCTGGAGACTGTTGGATTTATGCAGGAGAATTTTTGCGTGATTTTTGTGCATGGCTGCGGAGAAGCTCCGGGCAGAAACTGCTGGAGATGTTCTACATTTGCAAACTTGATGGGGAATCTAATTTTATTTCTAGTCCCAAGTCATTCTTTTGGAATTCTCAGTTTCAAGCGTTTCTCTCTGGCTCTTGAGAAGAAATGATGGCTGGAGGTTGTTGCTCTGACCTCCCTCGTGCTCTCCCATGCCGTGTTGGATCCAGCTGGGATCAATAGCTGTGTGGAGCTGCTACACTCTCCTAGGCAAATTGTGTCATCTGTCTGCATTTGTCTATTCCTGGTAGTTTTACAGAAAAAAAAGTGCTCCAAATAAGTAGCAAAAATGACAACAGATTCATAGTGAGGGTAACACTGACTGCAGCTTATTGGACTTTTTAGATGAATTACCTGAGTGCTGATTTCTGGCAAGCCCGAGCAGGCAGGAACCTGAGCTGAATTTCGGGGGCTCATTCCAGGCTGGCAGTGGCTGTCAGCCCAGCAAATACCTTGGCTTGGTCTGGGCAGTGCCCTTGCCTTTTGTGAGCCCTCCCCGGCATAAACCACTCAGCTACACGCTGGGGGCACACAAACCTTTTCAATCTTATTAAAATATATCGAATACTAAACTCAGCAAATCCCAGCATTTTGTGTCTGATTCTCTTCAGTCAGGGAAGGGACACATTGCTCGGGCCAGAACAGACACTTCCCACCTGGTTCACAGCATTTCTGTGTCGGTCTGGGCCAAGAAGAGCATCTGATGCTCTGATAACTGATTTATTGTTGAATTTTAATTGCCCTGGTTTAGTTTCTTCCTGATTCCTGCCTGACTGGTGCTGAAGTGTCCCCGCTCCTCCCTCACACACCGAACAAAGGCGGCTGTGAGCTGAGCCACCCGATTTCTCACATCTGCCATCCCTCGGGGTAGACAGGCTCACAGTTATGACAGCTCCCTCCAAAGTGAACGCTGCCATTGAAGACTGAGCTCGTTTATCCTGGATGCGTGTTTCCATCGATCGGAGCTGAGAACAGGCTGAGTCAGTTTTCAGTCACTTTTTAAGCAGAAGTTTTATGCACACCAGTTGGGTCAAGGGTATTATTATCCTAATCCAAGGCTCCAAAGCAGCAGCTGAAGGAGTCCTACCTGTATTTGCAGCCCTTGACTCTTGGGGAAGTCTGGGACCACTTATATTTCAAGGATTCAATGATTATTTCCAGATAATCTCGGTAAATCTCTTTTTTCCCATGGAGCTTGTTTTTTGGTGCCTAGATTTTTCCCTCTGAATGCTTAATTCAGCTGCAACGTTTTAATAACAGCCTTTTGCATAAACAAACCGTGGAACTGGCAGTTTAATTTTCAGGTTATGTCAGGATTACACAGGGTTAGGTGTAGTGCAGCTTGTCGCCGTGTCACGCATTCCCTGCAGCTCAACTTCCACCATGTTCCAAGGCAGCAGCGTCCTTTAAAAAGCACAGCACTGCCCGTACCCCACGGGAAACTGGCACCTTTTGCTTTTGCATTTCAGTTATCAGATGAATTATTGATCAGTGATCTGAAGGGGAAGGCTCGTTTCTGGATGTCACAGGTAGCAGCAAACGCGGAGCCCCGTCTCCACGGCATCTGCCGCTGCCGTCCATATGGCGCTCGCAGCTCCCCGTGCGTCACGGCTCATTATAGACTCGGCACACGGATTGCTTCCTGAGGCTTCCAGCTACCTTGTCTTCCTCCAGCTCCACCAGCTGGAAGGAAACACGGAGCAGGAACCGTAAGTTGCCATTATCCTTGGAAAGGAGTGTTTGTGGGACGTGCGGGGACAGTGACCGTCACCCCCTCCGTGGTTCCTCCGTGAGTGACTCCGGGTCTTGCAGTTGTGAGGTCGTGCACGAAGTTGGGCATGGGCAAAAAAATCTGGCCTGGAGAGTTTTCTTTGTCCAAACCACTTGATGCATAAAGCTGTATTGATCAGCTTTTGATAGCGAAAGCATTTAAAGTTCAGAAATATTGTGGTATGTGTCAGATTACTCGGGGACTTAATGCTTTTAATTAACGCAGGAGCTGTGAATAGTTAGATGAAAAGCATTATAGAACGATATGAAAAGACTGTTATTGTCCAGATGAAAGATAATATTTGGAAATAATGTGACAAAAAATGATAGACTGCAGTACAAATATGTTTTGAGATATTTCTAGGGCTCTGATCAGTTTATATTAGCTAGTTTTTTGCATTTATGACTACCTCTGAAAGGCAGGTTATGGAGAATGTTAACATTCCAGTGGGCTGATTGACAATAATTAGTTTATTTTAAAGGAAGGGAAAGAAGCACGGTATTGTTGGAGCTGACTAATGTGAATTAAAAGCCAGGTAATCTTTTCTGCAATTACAGAGATACGATTGCTGTTGTCAGAGAAGAAAATCCACTCGTACTTTCAAGAATCATTGTGTAGGAAGAGCTTTACAAGCCTGAAATTGAAGCTCTGGTCATGGTCTCCAAAATTACACTTAGTAGTAATTTTATGCAGAAGCAAGACTTTAGAATACTTAAATTATAGCTTGTTTGTAGCAAGGTATTTACCAGCAAATACAGGCATCTTACAAACAGCACATGAGTCATCTTGGTGTTCATTTCGAGCACATCGAAAATGCAAATTGCAGCTGAATTATTCTTGTGTGGAGAGGCAAGGCTTAGAAAAACCTTAAATTCGTACTTTAAATGGAAATTATGAGAGGAAAAATGTGCACATTTGCCTTTCAGAGGAGAGTATTGTGCAGGGTGACTACAGCTTTTTCTACAGCTTTGCCTACAGGCTCTGTAAACGAGGACTAATGGCAGATGTGGAGACGGGAAAGAGCACAGCTCCTGAGTGGTGTTTATGTTCCTATTTGGGAGCATTTAATACTGTTCTTCACCAAGACAGCTAATAGAACTCGCCTCCCTTTTTTTTTTTTCTTTTTTTTTTAAAATTTTTGAAATGCCCCTGGATTTTATGAGCCATCTGATATAACCTTAAAAAGCTTTAAAACAATTTGTGATAAAATCTAAGGCAAACAGAAAGCCGACAGCTTCTCTGTTCAAAGCCTTGGCCCAAAGGAAGCGATCCAGACGTGACTGTCAGCGAGATAGCAACTGCTGGGAGAGCTACACTGCGTTATTAAAAGATCAGTAGTTTGATCAACATCATATTGGATTACTCAGACTTCAATTACAGGAGTACCTGAGGGCTTTAGCTGGGATGTATTAGAAGACCAAGTTGAAGTAAACCTGCTGTTGTTGCACGCCAGCTCTGTGAAAGGCCCACCTGAGAACCTTGTTAACAGTTCCTGTCCCAAAAGGGATTCAGTGTCAGCCAAGGAGTTCAAAAACAGCTAATAAAAATGGAGCAATCAACTGATTAATTTGATGTGATTTTAATCTCAGGAAGAAGAAGAAAAAAGGAAGTAAAATAAATTCTTCCATGCCTGGTGACATTATTCCTACAAAGACAGGGTGAGAGAGTTGGGGTGGTTCAGCCTGGAGAAGAAAAGTGTCTGGGGAGACTTCAGAGCCACTTCCAATGCCTAAAGGGGCTCCAAGAGAGCTGTAGAGGGACTTTTGACAAAAGCATGGAGTAAGACAGAGGGAAATGGCTTCAAACTGACAGAGGGCAAGTTTAGATCAGATACTGAGAAGAAATTCTTCCCTGTGAGGATTGTGAGGCACTGGCACAGGTTTCCCAGGGAATATGTGGCTGCCCTATGTGGCAGAGAATAGGTTTCCCTATTCTCAGAGAACAGGTTTCCCAGAGAATATGTGGAACCCTGGAAGAGTTTGAGGTGTCAGGTTGGACAGGGCTTGGAGCAACCTGGGCTAGTGGAAAGTGTCCCTGCCCGTGGCAAGGGAATTAGAACTCATTGAACTTCAAGGTCCCCTCCCACCCAAACCATTCTGTGATTCATGGTCAGGATCCAGCTCTGGAGGTTGGCTTGGACAGGTTTTGAATGTGTTAATGTCACTTCTCTCTTCTTCCAGTAGAATCTCTGCAGAGTCACATGTGATGTGTGCCATAAAGGAGGCAGGGCAAGAAAATCTGTGTAAAATGCTGTCCTTTGCTCGCTGGCAGTGTGTGTAGTATTGTCCTGGGGCTGGGCTGGCTCCAGTGGGGGATCAATGCTTGTGGTGGCACCTGAAGAGGCACCCCATGAACTGATGGCTGCAGGGCAATGCCAGGAGCCCGCTGTGACACGGGGAGGAGGCTGTGCCGTGGTCTCAGTTTCAGAGTGGCAAAGGTGGAGCTTGGTGGCTGAATGGTGGCTGTGCCCTCCCTGCTCTCCTCGTCCTGCATAGCCTTGTCACAATTCACATCCGTATTTCCAGCCAGCGCGGCTTGCCTACTGTAAGCCGGAAACATCGGCTTCTGAAGGGGTTTGCATGATTATAATTTTATTGTGCATATTTTACCTGCTGTGTGTGGAAAACACATTTCTCTGCATTCTGCTGTAGTAGAGACACGGAGCTCAGCAAGTGTGCATTAATATTGCTGCTAGCAAAATCCAGGTGTTCTCATCACATCAGGCATTTCTCTTTTCATTCCATAACTACTGCTGCAAACTGCCATACCCTGCTGGGGGAAGATGCTGATGGCCCAACATATAAACCTCCTTAATACAGCTCAGATCTGAGTCCACACAAGGAGTTTGGGCTGTATCATGCTGTCACTTATTAAATGCATCTCCTTGTAGAGATCCTCTGCTCCTTTGCCACCCTCCCACCTCACAGCAGGGCCCAACTGGGTTTTGCTGAGGAGCTGTATTTAAAAACTGTTAGACTCATAACAAATATTCTCTCTGCTGTTCCACCCCACACCAGAAAATCTTGCAGCAGCGTTGCAGTAGCTGCTGATACTGGTGATCTCAAAGTCTTTCTCCTAAGCAGAAATCACATAAAATTTTGATTCTTGTCTTTAAAACGTTCCCTTCCAACTTCCCTGTTTACAGTCAGTACATTTACCTCTTTTCTACTGGAAACAGTGACATTAATGAAGCTGTTTTTTTCAGTATGTAAATGGTTTTTTTTAGGAGCCTAAGTTACCCTTTTATCTGGTTTGTCGTTCTTCAGCTTGTTATTTCATGTGGTCATTCACTTATCCTGGCACAGTTCTCCACTGAGAGTTTGTGTCCATCTGTGTGGGTTTCATATTGATGGGAGCTGGAGTCGTCGAGAGGGTGCAGTTGCCAAAATATCTATTCGTCTAACCCCACTGTGGGGGCTGGTAACCCTATCACTCTTCCTTTCTGGCTTTTCTTTGCTGAGATGCTGTGCACTACACCGAGATCCCAAAACGGATCATTCTTTTCTGTTTTAAAGACTTAGAGTGGAGAAAGACATACAGGACTGCTTTGTGAGAAGATGGAGAAATGTATTTCTTCACGGCTGTGTGAAAACATCACAGCATTGTCTGAGGTCTGTCCGTGAAATTATCATGTTCCTTGCTTTAATTCTATAGCCTGGTTTTCTTGCAAATTGTCTGGTTTCAATAATTGCTTAAAACGTGTGTGTGTGTGTATATATATATGTATATATGTCTCTGTGTGTGTATATTTAATGAAGAATTCCTTGAAACTCTAATTAGGGCTGCTTGACTCCAAAGCAGTTTATGTATCACAGGCTTACACAGCTATCAAACAGATGCTTCTCCTTTTTTTTCATTCAGCTGACATTTTCATTTTCTCTGCATATTTTGAGCACTGAGCAGTGATGTGTTTTGACTCCTGAGGCTACAGATGATATCAAAATGAGGATTAGAAATGAAGCTTTACCTGTCAATTAAGTTGTTAAGCTTGTCCTCCACAGTGTCTACACTTTGAAATGGCCTGTTTATTGAATTTGAAATAGTTTTCATTCTTGACTTTGTTTAAATTGAATGGACAGTTCTAATTATAATCTTCAGGGTTCTCATCTGCAACATATGGTTTGCATTTAGAGCTGTGGATGAGGGGCTCTTGGATGTTTATTGAGCTAAACCACTGTTAAATATCTCGTGAGAGAGTGGCATGTCAGGCATTGAGAGTAAGCAGAAACGGGCAGTACAAATATTGGCCAATTTTCTCTTTTCACATCACTCTGTCCAGGAGATCTCCTGGGGGACAGCTGAGAAATAACTGTGGTGGCAGGGTCCAGGCATTGGTGAGGAACAAGTCACCACTTCCAGTGGTTGCCTTGTGCCAGTCTAACCTTGAAAGCAATATTAAAAAAAAAAAAGAGAGAAAAAAGTCCTAGAGCATCTATTCCTCCCCCATCCTGAGTTCAAATTCAATGAATTCAAATTACCAGGATCTTTGTCAGGTCAGTGTCATTCTTCCCAATCACCTGTGGCCCCCACTAACAGGGTCACATGACATCTCACAGCAATTTATTCATCTGTTTATTCTCCAGTAAGGCCAGTGACAGACCAGGCATCGGGATCCAGATCTTTTAGACTTGGTGGGGTGGATTGTCCCTTGCAGTGCTCATAGAAGTCTTCTCCCTAAAAGCAGGCTGTGGGGCAGCTCCTGCCATTCCTGCTCCATGGATCTGTCAAAATGCTGTACCTTGGAGATGCCTCTGTCCTTTTCCCTTGAAAACAGGCATCAGGAGATGCCTCTCCTTTCAGATTTGGACATAAATGTTTATTACCTAACACATGGTCCCATTGATGACTCTGCTGTTCAACGTTTCCATCCTTTGGTGTTTTCTGTGTAGAGGGAGATGAGAAGGAGAGAAGTGAAACCTGGCTGAGCCACACCTGGAGGTCCTTAAAAGTACCTGGGAAAACATCTGAGGTGTAGGGCAAAGTACCACCTACAGGGTAGAAGATGCCTCTCCATGATGGACCAAATCTCCAGGGAGGCCTGGAGGAAGGACTGAAAGACAGTGAACCTGGTACAAAAAGCTCTGGTGGTTTGATGCCATTATTTCCCTTCCCTTCCCCATTTTCAGGGGAGGGTAAATAACAGGATAACTTGTAAAGCCTCTTTCTGTGCCTGCAAAGTGGGTGCTGGTAAAAGTTGCTTTGTCCTTAATCCCGAGTGAAGAAATGTAGCAGAAAACCGGCTGCTCCAACGAGGGTCCTCCTTTGTTGTGAAATCGGTTTGCAGGGGCTAAATCGGGTAAGGAATCGTTAACCTTGCCTTTTTAGCAGTCTCTTACCAGCCATGGCGTGCTCCTCTTGGTAAGGTTTGCTTTAGCCATTCCGTGAATTAATCCCGTTGGAGCGGCCTTGCCTGGGACACCTGTGAGTGAGGAATGTGAGGAAGCTGCGGCCATCGGGGCTGACCTGGCTGCCTCGGAGCTGGAGCAGACAATGGATGCTCATCTAATCCCTCGCAGGGGCCAGCAAAGGGCAGAACAAATAGCTGAGGAGCAAAAATAAAAGCCTGGGAGCACTAACAGTTCGAAATGACCCAGCTGGCTCTGCAGGAGCACGTTTATCTATGCTGAAAGCTGTTTCGTGGAGGAGTTTTAACACCAGGTTCTAGAAAAGCACTCAAAGGAGCTTGAAGCATATTTGTGGGGTTTTGTGAAGCATAAAAAAAACCCCCTTAGACCAGGAGTTTTGCAGTTTAAAACCTCCCAGCCATCCAAAACTTCTCTTCTCAATCTTTGCTACTCAGTTTGGTTCAATGAAAAAGAAATACATTTTTTATTAATATGAACTGATTTTTTTTTTTTTATTTTAGGCTTTGTTTTGGACCAAACATTACACTTGTATTTCCCTTCCTAGAGTCAATACCAATGTAAAACTTCTTTCATTGTGGAAAAGATGACCAAATACTTTTCTAGCAATAAGAGTTTCAAACTCTCTCCAATCAAATTTTCAAACCCTGAAAATCATTTTAGTGTTAGTAAAAGAGGAGAGATCCTTTTCAAAACTTCCGCTGCAAGAGCAAATTATGTCACGCTTAGTAGTGAGTGGATTAGTGAGATTCCCACTGGTTGTCAAATTTTGGACATTTCCAAGTTTAAGACTTGAGCGACTCTGATTTAAAGGAAGCTGTGAGTTGAATCTGTTACAAATTTACCTACTTACAGCAATAACATGGGCTTATTGTAAGTTTTATAGAATAATTTCTGACTTTTGTGATCAGCTGAAAATGTCTGGGAACCAAGCCTGTTTCCCTTCCTTCCCATGAGTACATAAATTATTTAATTGAAAAACACACTAAATTAATGTGTAAAATCCACCATGTAATTAGTGGGGAAAGACCATATGATATTTTCACTTCATAACTTTTGTGAGGTTTAAACATCTTTTGGAATATAGAAAAGAGAGTAGTAACAGTGTAGTTACAAATAACAGAAGGCAAAGCACTGTCATGCATCTTTGTTGATTTAAAATATCACATTAAATAGCAAACAATCAGAGTTTTCATATCAGATGTATGAAATGATCTGCAGCTGAAGAGATGGGGGGAACTGGTCAGGGCAAGGGAGGGGTGAGCCAGATTGTTGGAATTTGTTTCCAAATCTTGTGCTGGAGTTGAACAGTTTATCCACTTGTGATAATTTTAAATAGAGCCACTTAAGGTTTCTTGTTGTGGTACTTCACTTAAGATCCAGTCTTCCCTCTTTCTCTATCACCATCATTCCTGACTGATCCTCACAATATTTTGTGGGGACCAGTGACCCACAGAGCTCCCTGGGTAAAGAAGTGACGAGCCCTGATTTTACTGAATTTTAGGATAATGCTGCAAAGGCTAGACCATTTTTCTTCTCTCTGGTCATGATCTTTTTTATAAATAATCACTGTAACTCTTTTTAATTATAATCTGACTTTAAAACCATCAGCATAAACCGTTCTCTAAGTAAACAGACCAAGCAGGAGTTTGGGTTTCCCTGTTTCTGCTGGTCTCATCCTTTCTGCAGCGAGCTGGGGGATTGGGGTGGCTGGAAAATGGAAACATCTGTGTGTCATTCATTCCAGTTTTATGTAGTATTTCTTAGGCATTTGGTAAAAAGGGTGTAGTTGTGCTTCTGTGAAAGTCATTTGGGCCAGATGGTGTGGTGGTGGTTTGGGTCCCTGGGTGCAGGTGACTGTGCTGGCACGGACCCAGAAGGGGTTCTCACATCAGCTCCCAGCTGGACAGAAATCTCCTCATCCACATGAAGTCCCTGGTGTTCGTGGGGTGGCTGATGCTCACAGGTGTCTGGTCTCTGCCTCACCGTGTTGCTCTCCGCTTGACAAAGTGAAGAGATTTTGCCGAAAACTAATTAATAAATAATTCTGCAATCATACAACCATTAAGGTTGGAAAAGACTTTCAAGGTCAAGTGCAGCAGTCAGCCCAGCACCACCACCATGTTCACCTTTACACGGTGTCCTCAGGTGTCACATCCACCCTTCAGGGGTGGTGACATTTCTGTCACTGCCCCAGGCAGCCTGTTCAATGCTTTACAACCCCTTCCAGGATGAAATTTTTCCTAGTATCTAATCTAAATTATGAGGTTGCTACTGTCCAGTCCTGTTTTTTTTTTCCATCAGTGCCTGGGCACTGGGAAGAGGAAATTTTTTGTCTGCTTATCTCTCAGAAAGTACTGACTCTGAACAGTTCTCAATCTGCAAATTTTAATAGTCAAGGGAGGGAAAGCCTGTTTGTCTGTCACCCTGAAGAAATGCCACTGGCTGGGGGAAGCTCCCTGAGAGGCAAACCCTGCTGTCACCCTGTGTCACATGGTGCCCTTGGCAGTGTCCCCCTCAGTGGGAATTCCATCCCTGGGATACCTTTGGCACATCATCTCTCTTCCATTCAGGATTCTCAAAATGGAGGTTTGTTATCCTTCAGTTTTTCTTCTTTTTGGAGTTCTGTTCTGTATCTTGTTTGCATTTTTTAGTGGTCTAAAAAGCAAAGCTTTCTGTTAGTAGACAATTGATCTGGCAGGATCTTGCTTTCTTTCTTCCTTTACAAGAGCTATGATTGCAGATTCACTAATTATCCGTGCTTAACGCTGCTCCCTGTTTATTTTTGAGGAACTGATTGATCACAGCTTTTCCTGAGCATCTTAATAATGATATGAAAAAAGCCACTGATGTGATGGTCCTCAATTCCAAACAAGCAGTCACACAGCTCTGTATTGAAAAAGGTTTTGGGCAGGGAAAATGGAGTGTTGTCAATGTGGTTCATCAAATCCATTAGGGACAAACGTCCTTGGAGATTGGTAGGGCCCTCAGTCGGAGCCATGGGGGATTTCACAATCTGTAACTTCACCTGTAGGGTCTGCCCTGGGAAAGGGCACGGTGCTGGCAGTGGGTTGGGCGTTTGTACATCACATCCTCTTTCGTTGTGTTTGGAACTTGAGATGTCGGGGTGGAGGAAGGGTCAGTCCAAGTGCACAGCCCTCAGGAGCATGAAGAGCTAAGAGAGATGTATAACATGGTGGCTAAAATATTTTACACCTTGGAAACTCACAGGCTTTGGTTTGTGTGACTAAGTATTAGGTTATTCCTAATGAAAGGTGAATAAACAAGGGCACGGGAAGGTACCTTCAGTGGGGAATCCCCCTGTAAAGCATCTCAGAAATCTTCTGAAGGTGAGAAGGAGAATATCCACACACCACCTCTGCTTTGTTCACCTGGCAGCATCATCTCCTCGGCAAGACAGCCCAGGGACAGCACGCAGCTCTCATTTTCCCTCTTGTCTCGGTGGATTGCTCTCCCTCTGTCTTGTGGGGATGCAGTTGCTTTCATCACAGTCTGACTTGTGATAAGCAAGCCGTAAGTGGCTTGAAATTCAGGTTATTCAGATAAGCATCCTAAGTTGTAAGTATAGAAAGTCGATCAGGAAGGTGTTTCAGTTTGATCTGCACTGGAAACTAATCCAAATTTAATCACAGATACAGATACCATCTTCCATAATCCTGTGATACTCTAGAATTGAAATGGAAGGGCTTTCTATTTCAAGAATACTTTAAAATATTTTTATGCATCTGCTATTCTAGAATAATTTAATCTTTCTGTAACTATTCCCACGCAGAAAAAGAAATGGCCACTTGTGTACCTACAACAGCAGAAGCTGTTGCTTTCCTGCTATATGTGTCCTTCACTAGTACAAAAATTTGATTGTAAAAGTCCAAGTAGTTTAGACTTTTAAAACTTTCAAATGAAGTTCAGGCATTTATGTCAGTGTCTGCTTTGCAGACTGCTCCCCAGACAAAATAATTAGGGAATTTTTCTGCTGTAACTGGGGGCGAAGCTGCTTCCTGGCCTTGAGATGGAGGAGACGAGGAAAGGCGACGGCGCCTTGCATTTCTCTTGATTTTATCTGTAGGATGTGAAGGAATCTTTCAGCATATAATCCTTAAAATATTGATCTTGCAGAGGAAGTCTGGGGCTGGAAGGGATCATCTGTCATCAAATTTGCTGTTCGTGTGGCGTCGTGGAGTTGCATCTTCGGCTCCTGGGTCTCGCCTCCACTTGCTGCAGGGAGTCTCAGGCTAGGGCTGGGTATAGCTCATGCACACAAGTGGTTTAGGATCTTTTATTCTGCATTGAATTATTTCACCTTTCAGCAATATCACTGCTTTATGGCCCTCTGGGATGTGCCAGCACGAGGGAAATACCGCTGAGGGAAGAGCTGCTGCTGGGTGCAGAGCTTGCCCGTAAACCAAATCACTCCTTTAAATCTCCAAATGGAGACTAACAAATATCACTAACTCTGAGCTCGTTTTTATTAGCTGGACTATTTTTTCTCCTTTTTAAGTGCCAATATCCGAACTTAAAACTGCATTTGGTATACGAGAGAAATTCTCCAGCTGATCGTAGCCTATAAAATTAAAATATTGAAGCTCCCAGTGTTTGAGTTTATTGAGGTATAAATACTAGGACGTGGTGTACTATGTGGTTCAGCTGCTTCCTTGTTCTATTTTTCTGAGTCTTTTTGCTTATTTTATTTCTCTGACACTCCATACAAAGAGTTTCCTGGGTTTGATTTCATCCTGGCATTTTTCAGCAGTCTGGTTCTTAGCAGTGTGGAATTCAACAAGGTGAATAACGTTTTCTGTTTACTGTTTACATTTTAAGAAGCAAAATTTCTGTTTAAAAGCACATTCCAGATGTCTCTAGGCAGTAGGACATGTATGTAGTATACAGTCTAATAAAACAACAAATACAGCAGAAGGGTCAAAAATGGTGCATGCTAGCAAATGGTCTGAATTTAAACACCAGTCAACACCAGGACTTCATTTTAGGTGAGGGAAATTCACTTGTGAAGTATTAAAATTTAACTTCATAAATACATTTCCTCAGGAGTGGGATGTTGTGCATTTCCGAGTCTTCTTTAAAACTTCCTCTTTCAGTTAATTTTGATTAGGTTTTCTAAAACGGAATAAACATAAAGGCATTAAAAAATATGTAAACCATGAAAGTTAAATGCAAAACAGATACAACCACAGCAAAGATATGAAAGCCAGAGCCCTTGTTCCTCAAGTGCAGTATGGGGGGGAAATTCCTTCACTGTCGACTTGCTTCCCCACAGGAGCAGTTGTGGACTTGCCTCCCATTAGATGATTTCAGAACGTGATCTAAAGAGCAATTAAATCAGCAGGAGGCTTCAGTGCTGAAAGGGGGGTTCTTTATAGGTGTCTGTCGCAGGAGGGAGGCTTGACTTGGGGAGGAAAATATCTTTGGCATTTGGGATAATTTGGGACCAGCATTGCCCCTGGGGGAGATGGTGGGAGGTGGAGTTGCCATCCCTGGGGACTGCTAAGGAAAGGACAGACAAAATCTAGGCAAACATCTGCCAGGTGAGTTTTTTTCAGGGAATGGACTAATTGACCCTTATTTCCAATGACCCCTGTGTTGATTTGTAAGGTAATGGTGTCAACATGTCAATCAAATGCTATTTACAGTAGCCCAGCGTTGCTGAAGAGGTGCAAAAACTGCTTATGTGGTACTTCTGGAAGTTCAGTTTTATGGGTCTGTTTTAGACCTTCACCTGTTTACTTAAACTGTTCTTGATCTTTGTCCATCACTGTCCATCATTTTCAGATGAAACTTTACAGCAGCATTCTCAAGCTGCTTTAATGCTTGTTTCCCTCTTCATTTGACTGTAATCCTCTAAAATCCCCTGAAATATGGAATGAAACCTGCTTAGCTTTGGAAAAGGTATCAGCAGGAGCTCACATCATTTTTCTGGGAGATCATCTGAGAACATGCTTTGGAAAATTCAGGTGAACACAAGGAGGAACAAGGAACAGTGTTTTCCCCCCTCCCTGGAAGTGTCCCAGGCCAGGCTGGATGAAGCTTGGAGCAGCCTGGTCTAGTGGAAGGTGTCCCTGCCCATGGCCAGGGGATTGGAATGAGATGAGCTTTAGGGTCCCGTCCAGCCCAAACCATTCTGTGATTCTATGATTCTATGACAAGAATCACAGAAAATGAGGCACAAATTCCTCATTCTTTTAAAATGTTCTCTTTAAGCTCTCTCTGCTTTCCATGGTTGAAAGTGTAATGGTGATGGAGAATGTGTCTGTTTTCTATTTACGTCAGTTCTACCTGCTTGTACCCCCAAGGAAAAATAGGATTAAAGGCGTGATGCAAAAGGAAATCTTCATACAGCAAATTTTTATAAAAGCCAAAGGTTTGACCAGCAGTTGCTACAGGCTCAGATGTGTTATCTAACCCTAATTCTCTGCCTGTATTTTTCTCTTGGCCTCAATGAAAGATCCATGTCACAAATCACTCTAACAAGGACTTCAGAAGCAGAGACTACGGAGGCAGTGCCTGCAGGAACTTGGAAAAATACCATAAAATTCTGCTTTTCTTTGCTCTGCTGCCAAAGCGAAGTAAACAACCACCCAGCCCGAGCGCCCTGGCTGCATTATGGATGAGCCACGCAGGAGAAGCGGGGTCTGTCTGTGCTGGGCTCCCTTGTAATCCTTCCTCGCCCTCTCCCTTCCTTCTGCAGACGTGGATGAGTGTGAGGTGCTGAACGGAGGCTGCCAGCAGGGCTGTGTCAACACCCACGGCTCCTTCCAGTGCCAGTGCCGGGCGGGATATCGGCTGTACGCCGACGGGCGCACCTGCATCGGTAAGGAAACGCTTCCCGTCCTTCCAAGACTTGTTCTTCCCTGTCTTTTTCTTAAGTGCAAAGCTTTCTAGACTTCTCCAGTCTGAGTTTTGGCTAAATATCATTACCCATTCTGGTTCAAGTAGCCTGTGAGAATTCAGGTATTGCCAAATTTACTCTTCATTTTGTTTTGAGGTTTCTTTTGATGGTGTTTCATGTTTGTGAAAATTCTTTTGCAGCAGGCATTAAAAGAGCTTAGGGGGTCTTGATGCCTTAGGATTTTAGCTTTTATATTTCCATATATTTGTAATCCTGCAATTCTTTAGTGTGTTACTGAGCTCCATACAGAGTATTAGCTGCTACTTTTCCCATTTTGGTCAGACACAACAATTCCTCTCCAGGCCTGAGAATCAAGGACACCTCACTGTCTCAGGCCCTGAGAAATGGAAACAAAAGTGAGTTGAGGGGGAGCAAACTGGGAGAATGGGACTGCACTGCCTGAAGCTGGAATTGGACAATTAACCTCTGATATGCAAATGGACAGAATTTCTATCTGTCCCAAAAACGTATGGCTGTGTCCATCCTGGGTGTGGTCTCTGTGAGACTCCTGCACTGCCCAAGGTGCGCCCTGGGAAGGCCTTTCCATAAATCCCTGCCCTTTATCCTCTAACTCTGTCCAGCCTCTGCTCGAGGGCAGCCTCTCCAAGGCATCAGTCTTCATCTCCAATGACAACACATCTTGGATTCTGAGTGCTGTTTCTTGGTGGCACATCTCCCTGCGTGTTCCAGCACTGTCCTGGGACTTGATGATTTTAGAGGTCGTTCCCAAGCTAAATAATTGTGATTTACAGGATGGAGTTGCCCTGTGTAGGCTCGTGTCAATGAGAGCACCGTGGAGTTCAGCTGTGCCACATTGCCTGTTGATGTGGAGAGGACTGGCAGTGCTGCCATTAGAAATAAACCCTGTGTTTCTTAGGTTGGACTCTCAAGCCTGAAACAAGGCATAACGGAGTTAATTCTGCATGTTGTTAAAAACAACAATATAAAACACACAGTTCTTGTATTGCATTTAAATCAGTACGAAAGTCAAATTTTTGAATTCTGCGGAAAGGATTAAAATGTTCTTTCATCTGGGAAGAGGAAAAGGGCACCATTTGTTTAAACTTTTAAGCTTGATTTGAGGTAATATGGGAAGAACAGTCAAGTACGGTCAGACCACATCTGCAGAATAAGTTCACTCACAGTTTGGCCATTGTCTCAGTTCCTGCACAAAGTCCCTTGGTTGTGCTTAAATTCAGCCAGAGATGTCATCAGTCATTTCTGGTATTATCACAGCAATACATTCACTGATGCAACCAGAACAGGAGGTACCAGTGCTCAAGCTGTGGGAATAATGGATTTTTTTATTTAAAAACTTACCCTTTTAGGTTTTTTGGGTTTATCACACACAGAGACTTTCGGTGTTTTGGTAATTAACTGCAATTAAAAATATGATGAAGTCTCAGTCTTTTCTTGATTATCTTAGCTGGTGAAAGACCAGGCAAGGAAACACTGTAGTGAGAGGAAAAAAAAAAGTAAAAGCAGAGTGGTTCATAATTAACTAGAAACAATAGTAGTTTTCTGTGAATTAAAAGAGAAATTAATCTTGCTCTGATCAGATCTGACCAGGGAAGACCCAGAAGTGAAAGATGTGATGTTTGAGCTACGTTACTCCCTCTGAATAGTCTCATTTGTGGTGGAGAGGGGACTAAAGGGACTTTTGGGGGAAAAAGGGAAAGAGAACTGTGTGATAAACACAAAAAGTAGGTGTTAATGGCAATTAAATGAATTTACTTGTGTAATAAGTAAAACTTTCTGTGGACATACAATAGTAAAGTTTCCTCTTGCCTCAAGTAATCAGGAAGCTCAGTTTAGCTTTGTCCGAGATGTGAACAATACTAGAGAGCAAGTTTTCATTTCATAAGCATAAATATTCCCAAGAAGTTATTCAAAATGCTTCATACAGTGATCAGCTTTGTTTGCAATATCTCAGAAATTATCAAGGAGAAACAAAATTAAATCCTAAGATGAGAGATGGGAATTTCAGAGAGTTCTGCTATCATGATAATGGATATACCCGATACTGAGGGAGGATACTGAGTCCTGAGCCAGCTGTTTAGACAAGACGCCAAAACAAATGGATGTAATAAGGTCTCATGCACTGGAGAACAAGACAGTTACTAATTGATGTGGACACGGAGAAGCATTTCATATAAACCAGCAACAAGGAGTTCCTAGGATTGGGATTTGGGCAGTAGCTGCTTGTTGGGGATGGAGAGTTTGCCCCTGGTGCTGCACCAGGTTGTGCATTCAGCTTTCATCACTCACCTGATCGAGAAGCAAACCACTAATGCACCTCTCCTTTGAGCTAGTGCAGCTAAGCAGAACATCCAGCGTTTCAAACAGGGCTTGGATTAGCAATGGTATTTCTTCCATGGATACTTCAGAGGATGTAACGATCTCTCCTGCATGCTGAGAATAAAAAAGGGACCACATTCTGGCACTGAGCTGTTTATGGAAGGTGATTATCTCAGCTGCAGAAATAAGAAACAAGAGTCCCTTTAGGCAGGCTTTTCAGAGGAGCCCAGCCCAGATTGCTGTTATGTTCATTCTTTCCACGTCTCCCTTTTCTTTTTTGGCAACCCTGTGTTTGTGGGAGCAAAAGTGCCAAAATCATTTGAGGGGAAGCAGATTTTGCACCCTGGATGGTTTGGAAATCTCCCATACATAAGGAAGTGGATCTATCATCTTAAAAGATATTCAGCCTACATCTGAAGACTCAAAAACCTGGGATAAGATACTTTCTCTTGTGATTCGTGGAATATTGCTGAACTTCTGTCACAAGTTGTTTCCAGTAAGTCTGGTCCTCCTGCCACCTCCTCACAGGGTGTTTGGGATCCTGACTAGTTGCTGGTGGTCCATCCTTCCACTGCCAGTATGAGCCTCAAAATGCATGGATAGAGGAAATCTGCTTTTGTCATTCTTCCTGCTCTCACTGGAAACTTCTGCTCATACTCTGAGGCAGAGTACTCTGCTCGTCCTCTGCTCAGACCCAAACAATCTCCAGAGTGGGTTGCCTCGTTCAGTGATGACCAGTGTGTGAAAGTAAACTGCTTCATTCCTGAATCCTTCAATGTTATCCAATACTTCATGCCATGATAAAATCCCATCTTTTTCAATGCTCCTCTTCTTCTTTCAGCTTTTTGGTCCCACAAATTTTGCTCAATATTGAATTCATTTTAAGATACACGTGCCAGACCAAATATTCACTGCAACCCAGTCCAGTTGTTTTGTTTGTTTAGTTTGTAATGCCTTGATTATGTCAATGCAATGAATTTGACTTCCCTGGAGTTTAACCAGCTGGTATCTGAAAAGCCAAAACTCAGAAAGAACATGTTTATTGTAGTATCGGGCTGTGG
The DNA here is from genome assembly GCA_013398955.1 of Callaeas wilsoni. NCBI lineage: Eukaryota > Metazoa > Chordata > Aves > Passeriformes > Callaeidae > Callaeas > Callaeas wilsoni. Next base: position 90,951 of record VWPU01003214.1, read on the forward strand.
GTTTGGATTGTTGTAGATTCATTTTCTTCAGTGGAATTTATTGCTGTTTGAACTCCTAGAAACAGGGCACAGCCTTTAGACCCTGTTTCATCTCTGGTGCCAGCTGTTACCTTTGATGTCTGCCTTATATGGAGAAGCTGTTGAGATGCAGGTTTTTAGGGAGATTTTAGCACACTAAGGCTCTTAGTATAGAAAGTAACAAAGAAAATATCTCTACAACTCTATAATCTATGTTTCCCAACATAAATATAAGCCCTGCATGTCTGAAGTTACATTTCTTGTCGTTGCCAAGGTTGGATTTAAGGTGATGGAAAACATAGGTTGGAAGAGATTGCATGTTCTAACCCCATGATTGCTATGCATGTATCTAACTATGGCTTCAGACCCAGCTCTTTGTAAAAATATGACCATTACTATAAAAAATAATGGGTTGAAAAATGTGTATTTCTTAACTGTTATGTGATCGGGGCTGACAAGAGAGCTGGAGAGGGACTTTTTACAACGACATGTTGTGACAGGACAAGGCAGAATGGCTTTGAATTGACAAAAAGCAGGGTTAGATTGGATATTAGGAAGGAACTGTTCCGTGTGAGGCTGGGGAGGCCCTGGCACAGGGTGCCCGGAGAAGCTGTGGCTGCCCCATCCCTGGCAGTGTCCAAGGCCAGGTTGGACGGGGCTTGGAGCAGCCTGGGATAGTGGAAAGTGTCACTGCCCACGGCAGGGGGTGGAATGACATGGCTTTTGAGATCAACCCAAACCGTTCTGTGATTCTGTGATCCTTGTGTTTCTCACGTGGTGTCTCCCACCACTGTCCCCCTTCCCAGATGCTACCTCCCTCACTCAGCATCACCTGGCATCATCCCCAGCCTGTTTGGAATCTGCATCAAGGCTGGGTTTCTACCAAATTTCAAGGGTAAATCTTTGAAAGTGAATGTCAGGCCATATTTCTGCCTATGGAGGTGCTCAGACCTCCAGCCACAAGCCCGTTTGACAGGTGGAATCAGACCCATGAGGTGCCAAGTCTGTCCCTTTCTCTGATCAGAGGCGTGTTGCTGGCGCCTGGCAGCACGAGCACAATCCATCCTGTCCTGTCCCTGGAGGCTCTTCTCCTTCAGTCTGGCACCTCCTCTCCCGGATCCAGCGAGATGCTTCAGCAGCAGCCGTGACAAACCTGCCCTGGCTGCTCCAGAGGAGCCCCTGGCCGCTGGCAGAGCCACACACCAAATCGGGGTGCACGGTCCCTCCGGCACAGCATTTCACACCTGTCCCCTCCCTCCTTCAAATCCTCCAAAATTCTTGTCACGACAGGTTGCTGCTTGTCTCCCCTTGCATCCAAATTGGCACGTGCCCAGAAAGGGAGGGAGAAAATGGCACTTTTAAAAGCCGAGATGTATATTCTGTCACTTGGATTTAAGATGTTTTTCGTCTTCTGAAATATTTTCATCTTATTTGAATATTCTTGCTGAAAAACAGGTCTTTGGATACAAATGTGCAGGGAGCTGGAAGCTCGGGGTGTGTGGGGTCTGCTGTCTCCTGTGTAGACATGAAGCTGCTTTCAGGTTCTGTCTCTAACAGGGCAGAAGGTTCGTGGGCACAGGTGGAGATCAGAAGCCAGGGTCAGGTTTCTGTGCAGTGAGGTGCCTCCTGCCTCCTGCTGTGTGTGCATCCAGGAGAATGTAAAAATTTGCTTTTCTTTTTACCTTTTTAACACATACTTGACTGCACAAACTCAGTGTTTGCTAATTGGTGGCATAGGGTGAAACAAATCCTGTAGCAGGTTTTGCAACTAACATTTGCTAATGTCTGTTACAGACAAACGAAGAAATATGAATATTGCTAAAATAAATATCAAAGCCCTTTTCTGAATTCATTGGGTTCAGAGTTTGGTGCATTTCCTCAAGGACCAAACAGTCTTTCCAGTTACTCCCAGAGAACACAGAATCCTAGAATGGTGTGGGTGGGAAGGGACTTCAGAGCCCACCCAGTTCCAATCCCCTGCCATGGGCAGAGACACCTTCCACTATCCCAGGTTGCTCCAGACCCCATCCAACCTGGCCTTGGACACTTCCAGGGATGGGGCAGCCACAGCTTCTCTGGGCAACCTGTGCCAGGGCCTCAGCACCCTCAGAGTCGAGAATTTCTTCCTAATATCTAATATAAATGTCTCCCTACTACATCCCTGCTGTTAAAATCTGTCTAGATGCAGCCATGCACACACGCTTCCATCAGCACAGCACAATAGCAGCGTCAAACTGTCACTCTTATTTTTACATGCAGCGCGTGAATAGGTGTGGGTGTGTGTTAACATGTTTTGTCAGGAGGAGAAATGTTTCTCCAGAGGCCAGGGATATGTGTTGAACAAAAACGAGTATTAATTTGCTTGGGTGAAAGGAGCAGCATCTTTAGAGATGTACAGAGGACTCTCTGTTCCTGTGGTTTGCTGTGTGAGTCTGTCCTGCAGAGCTTGTCGCTTCTGTCATTTGCATTTTTTTATGTATGAGGCTGAGGAAATCAGCCTGAAAGACAATTACTATTTTTAATCAATGAAAGCAAGGAGAGAAAAAGATAATCAATGGGCAAGTGCCAGCAGGGCTGTTCTTTTTTCCCTCCTCAGCTCGGCGGATTGTCAGTGCTTTGGTGCTGTCAGATCAAAGGGTGCTGTGCTTCAGTCAGCACTACAGCCCTTAGATCTCACCTGTCCCTGGGATCAGGATTTCGCTGGTGTGGGACGCTGGCTCTGCCAAGCCCCGTGAGCACGAGGGAGGGCAGTCACTCAGGGGTGGGGACAGGTGCATTTGTGAAAGCTGTTCGGCGAGGTTTGCCTGGCTTTGCTGTCATTTATGTATTTAAAATAGGAAATAAGCTTCCCAGGTTGTTGACGTGCATTCCTTCACTGCTTCCTTGGCTCCAGCTGTCAATTCCTGCAGCGTTAACAACGGGGGCTGTGAGCAGGACTGTGTTCAGCTCAGTGAGGACCACTACAAGTGCAAGTGCCAGCCAGGCTACCAGCTGAAGACAGACGCCAAATCCTGTGAAGGTGAGTCCTTTGCTACCTGCCTGAAGACACACAGTAAAGGCAATTTAAAAGACCCCAGGATGGTGTTTTGGGTCACTGTGTTCATTCCTGTTTCCCCCTGTGTGCCAAAAGCAGCTTTAGGAATTGCTTATTAACAGGATTTTAAAATGACACATGTCTGAGGTGTGAAGTTCACTTTGAATCACAATTTTGAACAGTATTTTGGCCTCAAAGATCCCTGGCTGTTCCTTGCACACTGATGGTGATGACATAGGTTAGGAACTTAATCATGATTTAATTCTAACTTTTTATTGTTCATCAAGTTGTATATAGAGTTGGCCTGTATTACATGTTTTGTTCTACCAAAAGTCTTCTCTTTATCTCCTTTTGGCTTATCACAGTCTGATTCATTCATCCTCCCCTTCAGGTTTCTAAGCACTCTGTCAAGCAGAACAGCAATGCTACCTTTGGGTTTGATTGTTGCTTTTCTTTTCATGTATATCTTAACATATTCATCAGTTTTGGAGGCAACCCCCCCATTCCTCAACACAAGCACACACACACACCCTTGAATATGCCAGAGAAAGATAGGGCCAAATTTATGGATTTATTGAGCTGAAATTCCTGTCACAAAACCGTTTCCATATGGCTCCTCTTCTGCTCAGAGATTTTATATGCTGTGGATGAAGTGTAAGTAAATCCTGCTGTTCAGATGGCTCCCAGCTCCTGCTGGGTGCAGAGAGCGCTTCCCCTTCAGTTTGGGCCTCCCCAGATCCTGCCCTCTGCAGGGGCTGCTCCTCAGTGAGCACCCACAGCCTGGTGGCCTCTCTGTCTCTCATGGCGTGGCCACATTTTGTCCCTGAGATTATCAGAAAGAGCCAGAAAAGGGGAGCTTTAGGGAGAAGGGGATGTCGGAGACCTTCCTCCGCTGTTCTCCATCCCTTTTCCAAACATCTCGAGATGTCCTTGGCCAGCTGGCTGTGCATAGCCCACGCAGGACTTCTGGGTGGGGTTTATGGAGTGGTGGGACAGTGGCTGGGTCAGAGGGGTCTGAGTGTGGCGATGCCTGGTGGGGTGGAGTTGTCCCGGAGCGGTCACAGCACAGTTCAAGCTTCCGTGGACCACTTCAAGCTTTATATCAGCTGGGACCCCGAAAGGGGGAGGTTTGGCCACCACCGTTCACCCCCTCACATGGTGGGGCTGAAGAGGGTCAGCCACCCACCAAAGGCAGTGGTTCATCACCAGCCAGTAATTCCTGAACACTGGAGAAAGGGGCAGGGTCAGCCTTGCCTGCAGCTGCGGCCTTACCTGGGTGCCTGCTTAGCTCAGGGTGTTTAAATCAAAATAAATACGTGCAGCCCTCCCCAGGAGGGCAGTTGTGCTTGGGAGAAGGAGGGAGGATCTGTCTTATAAGCATCGTTCAGCTTGCAAAATGAAGACTGAGTAGGATGCTTTTCCCCCCATAACCACCTTAGTGAATGAATGCCTGGGAGAAAAATTGCTAGTTAAACCCATGGACAAGATTTTTACAGGGACAAATGAGATTGAAGTGGTCATGAATGCATTTGGGTTGTCAGTTCAGAGATATTTTAAGTAGAAGAGGTGGGAGGAGGTGAGCCTGGCTGTTTTTTTTATTTCCCAACCAAAGCTTGGCTGCTGGAGCCATGGTTTGGATGGAGAAACCACAGTGTCATGAGAGAGTTTGCCACAGCAGGTGTAGGTGTTGTGCAGGTGTGGATTCATCCCTGTGGACTCCTTGGGAGCTAATACTGCACCCACAGCCCTGGAAAGCCTTACAGAAACACTCAAACCTGGCAATTTTGCTCTTTACCACTTTATATTTTCTCCAATGTGAAGTCATGGTTGTTGTGAACAAGAAAATTAATTTGATAAAGCCCAAATCTCTTTTCTTTAGGTGCTCTAGAGGTCATGGCAGATAGGGCTGGAGACCCTGTTCTTTACAGCCTTGCAGTGAAGGATTGGAAGGTCTGCCCCATCCCTGGAAGTGTCCAAGGCCAGGCTGGATGGGGCTTGGAGCAACCTGGGACAGTGGAAGAAGTCCCTGCCCATGGCAGGGGGTGGAATGGGATGAGCTTTAAGTTTCCTTCCAGTCCAAACCATTCTGTGGTTCTGAGGCACCTGGGAAATGAAACCATGCCAGTAAATTTTTCACCATAGTGTTTAACAGCTTGGAGTACAGCTTTGTAGGCTGGAGTCTGTTATCTACTGAAGTTATTAAACGAACCAATAAGAGGCAAATGTGTGAAAAAGAAACGCTAATGAGTTATTTTTGACTTTTCCTGAAACCTGCTTCTAACAGGAACATACATGTCACTGGAAAGCAAGTCAATCACTGATTGCCTTACGTCCTGAAGATCTTTCCTTTACAAACTCACCTCATCCAAAGATTTCCAAGGCTGCTATCTTTATTTGAATTACTATGTTTTACTAACATCTACCGTGTAATTTGTTGTTTGCCTGTTGTCATGTCACAGAGCATTACAAGCTTTGCTCCGTGCTGTAATCATTCTCAAATTAAAGCTTTAGCTGCTCTGAAAACCTTCATAATATGCAGGTTTAACAGATGCTGTTTGATAGTGATTTCATTTAATTTACCCAAATAGAAAAAGAATCGGCAAATAACTCAATATTTCATATCAGCAAGGAGTGAGTTCTTGCTTGGAGCTAAATCCTTTGTAGACCGCAAATTGTCGAGCTGCAGAGCCAAGTTGTCAGCCTTGGAAGTGTCATGCACGATGAAGTGCTGCTGTTCCTTGGAAACCTATTTGCAACCTATCGTGTCAGAAGTCCAATTTCAGTTCTACATCCCTAACAGTGCTTTTATTTTTTTTTATTTTTTTTTAATAGTGTCAAGTCAAACTCAGCTCTGCGGACTGGAACGGTTGTGTGTTGTGTGTTCTCGAGATGGCAGGAGGTGACATGAGGGAGTTCGAGGGTGTTCTGTGGCAACTTCCTCCTTTGCCAAATGGTGGCACAAAATGCCACTTGGCTGCACAGAAAAGTGACAAAAAAAGCCCTGCCCCGTGTTTAAATCCTCATGAAATAGAGGTTTTTCTCTCCTATTCCCTTCTCCTGCTTAGCCAGTGGAAGAGCAAAGCAGCCAGGTCTAGAGCAAGACTCCTTCAGCCCTTCCCCAGGGTTCCTCAAACCCTGACTCCAGTGCTGTTGAACTGATGGGGACTTTCCCCTGGGGCTCTGAGAGAAGTTGAATTGTGAAGAGCAGGGGAAGGAAGTGTTGGGCTGGAGGCAAGTGAGGAATATTGGTCTTCTGTCTCAAATCAGACAGTAATTAGTAAAATGCTGAAACTGAATTAGAGCTGGAATTGTAAGGAAACGAGCATAGCTTTTAAGAAGTTTTATTCAAAGCTAAGCAGAACTCTAGAGGACACATTTTCAAGGTGTCCTCCAAATTTACCTGTGGAATGTTATTCACCAGGTGTTTGGTGTAATGAGTTCTCCAAAGCAGAACCTCAGCTTGGTGGAGAATGTCGGATCTTAACCCAAACCAGACCTGTCTGAACAGTCGTGGTGGGTTTATTTTGGGGTGTGCCAAGCCTTTATTTGGGCAGTATGCTTCCAGCAGGTACATGTTCCAGAAATAACCCCATAAAACACAGTGAAATCTTTGACATGGAGTCTTCTGTAGGCACTTTTTAAAAGTTTTTCTAAGTACTTGCCACTTAGAGCAGCTTATCTTTGGAAAGGTATGTTATTGTTCAAGAAAAGGAAAAAGCCTTGATGTACAACATGAATGGCATCTGTTTATAGACTGAAAGATGTCTTTGGGGGCTCTTCAGTGTTTATTTCCTCTAGAGCCTTTTAAATATTCATTGTTTTGTGGTGAACTCCATCATTGTGTGTGTTTATGGATTCACACATACTGGAGTGCTAATTGCTGTTGTTTAAAGAACTCTTGAAATCTGTTCAGGTACAGCAAAATAACAATAAAATGTACTTTTTTTGTCCTACTTCCAGTGTAATACAAGCTCGGTTTCCTGCTGTTTAAAGCCTCGTTGCTGCTCTGTGAAAAATGTTGTCCAGCAACAAAGAGCATCCAGAAAAACAGCAGCTTTACTGTACACCAAATGCTGTCACATTTTTTTCCAGCCTAATCTCTTACAGCTACTTCGTCGTTAGTTGTAACAATGGCAGGTAAGACCATTTTCAGGCAAAAAGTGACCTTTCAGTTGACAGTGTGCTCTAATTGGTTTCAGTGACAGACCCCTGCGCAAGGGGGAATGGAGGATGCTCACAAATCTGTCAGAATGAGAGAGGAACTGCAAAATGCGAGTGTCATCCAGGGCATTCTCTTTCTGCAGACAAAAAGTCCTGTTTAGGTAAGAAACTCTGGACTCTTTATTGTGAAGAAAGTTACTAATCAGTGCTCTGGCTTACTGAGCTGTTTGTGGAAAGGAATGCGTTATACAAATACATGTGTATTTTGTAGCAGTGTTTCTCCCTGTGATATTCACATCAGCCCCTAGGCTTGAAGGACCTTTTAAATGGTGACAATTCCTCTGTGATCTCCTAAGTCATGCTTTCTAGCAACTGGATTTGTGAATGCTGTAGTGTTACTCTTGTAGGGCCCCTTTAAAATAATGTCCCAGATACAGCTCCTGGAAAATTGGTTCAAGTAAAACTCTGAACCAGGTCACTGAAAACCTATTTAGAATTCAAAGGGCTTTTTAGCTGGAGAACTGTTTCCATATTAATGGAGAAACTACTGTGAAGGAAGAAATCATGATGTGTAAGATTTCCAAAGAGAGGAGCTTAAAAAGTTGAATTCTAAAGTCCTGTATTTAGTCTGGGGTTGTCAAAAGGATCTGTAGTGTTTCTGACCCAAAATGTGGGGGAATTAGAGATCAAAATACCTGCTTTTCTCTTTCAGTGAAACTCTTAGAAGATAGTTTATCAGTTTTATGAAGTAAAAAGCATTTCTGGACTTACTGGTGCACAGATTTTTAACAGCCAAGTCAGGATCAGAGTATATATATATATACATACATACATATATATATATATGTATATATTCAGACACTAATTTTACATTGCTCTTTTGAAAACTTGGCCAAAGTCTTGCCAATATTTAAATTATTGTCTCGTGTAAAGGGTGCTGGGTGCCTTTCAAAATATTTACTTCCTACCCTGAGTACTTCACTCAGTTGCCTGTAAGCCCTTCTGTGAGTAGAATGGCACATCTTAGTGAGTCTGTCTTCCTGGAATTACTCATGCGTAATTACTGAAAATAAGAACTATTTTCAAGTAGTGTAGACACTTCAGTGATGATGAGTGGATGGAAACAACAGTGGTTTAGCAGTAGGGTCAGCCTGTTGTTCGTTTTAGCTCAGACACACATTGACATTTCTGTTGATTTATGTATAAACTGAATCACTGAGTTAACTTGCAGTGTTATATATCGGAACAAATTTTCTCCCCAGCCTCATGGCAACAATCTTTTGAATCATTAAGCAGCATGTCTTACCATGGATATACAATTATTGGTTTTTTCTCCTAGAAGTTACTCAATGTCTTTTGCAAAATTCAAGCTGTTGTTTGACTCTCTGGAAACCGAGCTGGAAGGAGACAGAGGGCAGCTGAAGTGTCATACTTCAGCTATTAGCTGTAGGACAGGAAGAAACCTGTGCAGGGTGGTGGCTGTGGTTCAACTTTTTATTTTTCTATTTAAAAAGAAGAAGAGAAAAGAATATTTACAGCATTGGCCAGCACAGTGTACTCGCAAACTGACAATTAGAGAAAAAGGAGGAATAACCCATTTTATTCTAAGCAGCAGCTGCTCACATGGCTGCTTCAGAGAAGCTGTCATTTGTCCTGAAATTTTCATGAGGCAGTGTGTGGTGTTTGCACTGCCTGGGGCCTCTCTTTGCAAGGAGCCTGATTGCATCCGTCAAGCTCCTTGTGCTCAAGTGCAGGGCCACGAGTACAGCACCGGGCACAGCACATGTGGAGGGACAGAACTGCTGGAAAGTGGTTTGCTGGGATCAAAAGTGGAGAGCTGCACATCAGACTGTTCCCTGCCATCTGCAAGACACTGACCCAGGATGGGTGCAGTAAATCTGGATTTTGCCAGGAAGATGTCAGAATGAGAAGGAACAGGAGATAGATCAGGGGTTTGCCATGTGTGATACCAGTCTTTGCACAGAGGTTGGTGTTTTGTGCAGCCGTATTTAGTGTAAAATTTTGTGGGCTTTTGTTTTGTTTTGTTGGGTTTTTTTAACTAATTACTCCTTAAATGTACTTTTACATTCCACTGAGATTTTAGGAAGATGGACACCTTTGGAGGCATTTAACTCCAAAATACAGACTAGTAAGTGTGAAGCTGAGGAGCAGCCTGCTTGACGGAGGACTGGGGGAAGAGCAGCATTCCCACTTAAGGCTCTGCACCTTTTCCTTTCCTCACAGGTGGGGTGAAGCTGCTCTGGTTGCAGCAGGTGCCTCCCCACTGCACTGCTGCAGCAGCAGCTGCAGGATTCAGGGATGATCTGTCTCCATCATCCCTGCTGAAACCCAGCCACCACTTAATCCAGATCATTTGACATTCAGAAAATAATCAGCTATTTCCTGCTCCATTAATTTAACTGTAATGGCATGGAGGACATGGTGATAATTTCTGAGTTTTGGAAGTTAGGGCTTTCTTCTGAGTTCTTCACACGAGGTCTTCTTTTGCCATTGCTCTTTTTGTGGGAATAATAAATAAGTTGCTTTGGCCGATACTGCAAATACAATGTTTGATACTGTAAATGTTCACACTGAGAAGTTCGAGGTCAATGGTGCTTAGAAAAGAAGATTGTTCTGAAGAATAATGTGAGTATAATGTTCCTGGGTTCGTCGGGTGCTGTCCTTTGTAGACTGACACCAGGCTAATCCTTTCGGCAGACATTTGGAAGTGCAGCCATGTCCGCGTAGGGCAGCATTATTTTTTATTTCTGCATCCAGCTGAACGGCTTTGCCTTTCTCTCTGCTTGCAGACATTGATGAGTGTGCAGAGGGCAGAGCCAGGTGTGCCCATCGCTGTGTGAACACCCCAGGATCCTTCACCTGTGCCTGCAGCCCCGGCTTCGAGCTGGGGGCGGACGGGCGGCAGTGCTACCGTGAGTGACCCTGCACAGCCGGGCGCGTCAGCCTCTGCTGCCTGCTCCCTGCTGTGCCTCGCTTCTAATTCAGTGGGATTAGCATTCCCAGCAGAATAAATGTATGCAAAAGCTCAAGCTTAATACTGTTTTCTTCCTCTGCTGCTGCTGCTGGGTTTGCAGGGTGACACGTTCCTAAGCCTGTGTTCACAGACCTTAATTACTGCCTTTCAAAGAGCAAATAGCCCTGTTGGTTTATCTTCAGAGTCTGGTGAATTCTGCTGCAGAGCTGCCAGATACTGCTGTTCTATGAAATGTATTCATTCCTGCCCTTCCTCCTCCTCCCAGCTTTCTTACAGACCTGATGCAAGAGAAAACCAACATGGTGTTCTGCTCCTGTCCTTACCTGTCTGGGTCTGCTTATGTTTCTCCTGAGATTATTCACACTATTAGGAGGATGCTTTTAAAAAACGGCAACAAAAAAGAAAGATTGGGGATGAAAAAATAGTTGAACAACTAAAATTTCCCAAACTAAAGCGAGCTCTGTTGTCTTTCCTCACATACTTACCTCTTGCCAGCAGGATTTCTTAATCAACACGGCTTTTCTGGAGAGGGGGTCTGACTCCCAGTGCTGTTAGCTGATAGGTGATCCCTGGCCTGCCCTTGAGGGCAAATTTAGATTAATAAAGGAGGTGATGTGGAAGAGTTGGGGTTATTATGGACCTAACATAAGCTCCCTGGAATGCAGACAAAAGCATGACCTGTTTTAGCAAAGAGGTGGGCAAAGATCATTCAATCTAATAATACTGTGCAAGAGCTTTCAGCAGAGCTTCCTTAGGAAAATATGCTGCATGCCAGAGAATGAGTGCTTTATTTAAGAATGTGTGTGTAAGAAATAGTTATTAAGAATGAAATCCAGTTTCAAAGCATTAACATACGTTAAAAACAAAACCCAATTATGTGAGAGACATCCTGGAGAGTTATTTCATAGGCGATGGGGAACTGTGAGTGGTGCAATGGCAGAGGAAATGTGTTTAATATATAGATACGAAATGTTCTGTCATAGGCATAGAAAAGAGGTTTAGACCACTTAGATTTCATTGTGCTTTTCTGATAATATTTTTGCTGGATGTTCAGCAGATCTCAGGGGATGGTGATTCTCTGTGCCTCATGTACAATATTGCAGAGCAAACAATAAAAATAAAAACATTCTGCATATATTTATGATCAGGATTATCCTAGTGTTTGAGCAATTTACAGTCTTTGTTTATTCTTTCATTTCCCCAGTGGCTGGGGAAGAGCTGGTATTTCAGTTTTACTGATGAAGAACTGAGACAAAGTAAATGATGAAGATCATGTATAAAGTCAGATTCTGCATTTAATCGCTGGGTTTACTAAATCCCAGCTTAACACACTGGACAGGAGACACGATTTGTTCTCCCTGGTGCAAGTAATTACACTATGCATGAGATGTAGCCTTCAATATTTATTCTCTTCATTTATACCCTCTTCCAGCTGGAATTACATTTCTTGTTGGCAAGCAGGTTGCCCCTTGGGAGCACAGAGAGGGGTAGGACCAGAGCCCACCAACACAGATGTGTCTGGGGAAATTCTGTGCCAGATCTGATGGCCACCACTCCGAGCTGGGGTGTTTCTGGAACTACAGTGGCTCCTTTAGAAAGGGTTTTTCTCAGTTCCTGTGCATAGTGGGAGAAATTACTCCTTTCTAAATAACAAGACAAGCTGGATAATCCCTCGTGAGAAATTTTGTAACTGACCCTATGGTTTCTTTTCATCCTGGAGAAATCATCTGATGAAGTAGCTGGGTGGGAATGAGGTGGCCAAGTGTTCCCTTTTTTATAGGAGTGTTCCCACTGGAAATGGCCAGGATGTTGTGAGGACTGTCCAGTGCAGCCACATGAGGAGGACATGGAAGTCTGCCAGGGCAAAGGGGGCTGGCAGTGGCACTGTCCCACCCTGTCTTAGCTGTAGGGGCAAAGTCTCAGCAGAGGAGCTGCCGTGTCCCTCTGGAGGGGACATCCAAGAGCCAATACCTGGAGATTGTTTTGCATTGTGGTTGGGTGTCTATTTCACCATCAATGCTTTTGGGGTCTTGGATGTTTCAGAATCCAACTCTTTGCCATTCCCATTCAAAACTCAAAGCTGCTCTTTGGGAAGCGTATGAGGCTGGGTTGAGGGGCACCACCTGAGCTCCTCAGATGGTGCTGCTCCTCCTTTGGGGGAAGCGCTGTGTCCAAACAAAGCATAAACCTGAAGAAACCTGGCTCCTGTAGCAGGTGGCTGCTGGAACACTGAGACAGCTCCACATGGCTGAATTTGAGAGCAGGCACTGTTCTGACACAGAGACAAACACCTGGAGCTCAGTGACTCCAAAGCCTGCTCTTCTGGGGAGGGGCTGTGAGCTGAACATAGTCACTGCTACAGCACTCATGGCTGCTGTTTTACAGCAGGCTGATTCTCCAGTGACTCCCCCCCGGGCTTGCTTTTTAACATCCCTTTTGATTTATTTCTCTGCAAGGCATCGAGATGGAAATTGTCGACAGCTGCCGGGACGGGAACGGCGGCTGCTCCCACCACTGCGAGCACACGGCGGCGGGGCCGCGCTGCTCCTGCGACCGTGGCCACCGCCTCGGCGTGGACGGCAAAACCTGCACAGGTAACCCGTGCTGGGAGCAGGGAGCAGGTGTGGAAGGGCGCAGGGAGCCTGCAGGAGAGCTGTCGCTCAGGGAAATGCCTCCCCATGCCTTCCCTCCTTCTGCAAGCGTTGATGAAGGCCGTCCTCTGGCGCTCCCTCAGCGCCGCGCCAGCTCGCCTGGCTCTGGGTGCTCGCTGGGATGGGTCACTGAGGAGGGAGGGAGTGGAAATGACACTGGTGCATCGCCCGTTACCACGGCCGTGTCTCACCCTGGGCAGCCCAAGCATCACAGGCCTGACTTTGTTCCCCTTCCCTTCTCAGCCGGTGGCTGGGAGGAGGGCGGCCGTGGCTGGGAGCAGCGGCACAGCTGCTCTGAAGTGCTTCATGCACAAACTGCACTTCGTGTTCGGAGTCTGCTGTGTTTCCATCAGATTTGCTCAGTGGTGAGGTTACACTTCTGCCTGTGAGAAGTCTCACTTGGGAGGTGAAAGCAACAGAGTTAGATTTGGGTTACTTCAAGGGAAGAGCTTAAAAATTCATTCATGTTTTAAGCAATTCTACTATGAGATTTTTTTGTGTGTGTGTTTGTTTTATTTTTTGTTTTGTTTATGACTTTTGCCATGCAAACTGTATCTCATTCTGCTTTGGGCTTGCTGTCACTCTGCCATTACAATTTTTAAGAACAGCCAGGAAGAGAGAGGGAATGGAAAAAGGAACCACAAAGCAGTGTAGTGAGATATGAGATGATGAGAAGAGGTAGAGAGTGGGAGCATTGATGAGTGTGAGAGGCATTACAGGCAGAATGAGTCTTGCAAGGAAAAAACGCCAAGTGCAGGAGAGAGGAGGAGCAGGGGAGGAGGGAAGCACTGAGGGCTGCAAGGGCGGGTGATGATGGAGCTTAAAAAGGAAAACAAAAAATGCTTGGGAGGCAGATTTGGAGCCAGAGCCTCACAGGGGTGGGTGGGTTACACAGCCTCATCTGTACAGTTGACAGGAGGCAAAGCGGCCTCCTGCCCACATCCCAGCTCAGTGTCCTGCTGCTGGGGACTTCAGAGGGAAGCAGATACTCCAGACACAGCAAGGGAAGGGGGAGAATGCAGAGGAAGGCTGAGGACATGAAAAGTTGCTCTTAACAGCAAAACCCTTTTTGTTGGATGCAGATTTTGCATTCCTGCACAAACAAGGGGCTGTTGCTGGAACCCAGCGCGAGGCACCACCTGATGTACTGCAGAGGAGCTCAGCTTGTGACATTTCTGGAAAACACTGCCTTCAAATAACCTGCATTAATCATTTTCACACTGACCTCCTCGCCCTGATTGATTAATTACATTTTCTTTCTCCTGTCCGTGTTTCCCCATAAAGTTGGTGCTCCTTCCAAGGTTAATTGAGACACTGACCTTTCCCATCTGCAGCTGCTCAGCCGGGCCACGTTCAGAAGCATTTTGCAGACTCAGCATTGACAAGGTGGCCCTTGGATGGCCACTGACCTGCTCAGCAGCCTGACAGCAGCCAGGAGCCTGCAGTGCACAGATAACAGCTCAGCTCTCCTATCTAATCACCAGAGCAGCGGTGTCAATGATACCAATTTCTGAATGGACACAGCAGGAGGAGGCAACAGGAAATCAGTTATCAAAAACTGCAATTGAACCTACCAGGCTGCTGCTGTCTAGCAAATGCCTTGTTGGGTCAGAGCATTGTCAGTTTGCTTTGAATAAGGTTGAATGTAAAGAAGTCTAAATGGTCAAATGTAGAATACTGTTAAACAGAATGTTTTTGAGGGCTGGTGGGTCCTTGTTGTTGTCTCTTTTCATAGAACCATAGAATATTCTGAGTTGGAAGGGACACAAAAGGATCATTGAGTGCCATTCCTGGCCCTGCACAGACACCCCAATGATCCCACCCTGCGCATCCCTGGAAACGTTGGCCAAACGCTCCTGGAGCTCTGGCAGCCTTGGGGCCGTGCCCATTCCCTGGGGAGCCTGGGCAGTGCCCAGCACCCTCTGGGGGAAGAACCTTTTCCTAATACCCAACCAAACCCCCCTGACACAGCTACAGCTGTTTCCTCCAGTCCTGTCCTTGGTCACCAGCGAGACCAGCTGGTGTTTTGTAAATCCCCTCATGGCAGCCCAGACTGGTGGAGGAGATGCCTCTCGGGGGACACAGAGGGTCCTGGCTGCTGTGGGAGGAGGTAGAAGGCAGCTGCTGTCAGGATTCAGGATTCAGACAGAGTTTATGTGGTTGAAGGAAGAGGAGGGTGTAAAGCAGTGAATGCTGAAGCGCAGTAGCTCTGAGCAGAGCTGTGGCAGCAGCTCAGGGTGGCTCGAGGGCTGAACGTGCTGCCTTTCCTTGCAGAGGTGGACGAGTGTGAGACTGGAGAGTCCTGCTGCTCCCAGTTCTGCATCAACTACGCGGGGGGCTACGAGTGCGCCTGCAAGGCGGGCTTCCAGCTCAGCGCCGACGGCTGCTCCTGCGACGGTGAGCCACGGACTCAGGGGCTGGGCTGGCCTGGAAGGGACCTTAAAGGGCCCTTAAAGGGCCTCATCTCATTCCCTCCCTGCCGTGGGCAGGGACACCTTCCACTAGACCAGCTTGCTCCAAGCCCCGTCCAGCCTGACTTTGGGCTCTTCCAGGGATCCAGGGGCAGCCACAGCTTCTTTGGGCAACCAGGGCCTCACCACCCTCACAGGGAAGAACTCCCTCCTAATACCCAATCTAAACCTTCCTTCTGTTAGTCTAAAGCCATTCCCACTTGTCCTGCATCATTCCGTGCCCTGGTCAAAAGTCTTTTGGTACCAGTGGCTGGGTCTAACTAATCACAGCCCAGGGTAGAACAAGTGCTGCCCTTCGCAGGGCTTTGTGGGCACTGCCCTAATGAGAGAGTCACTGACCCTATGCCAGCTTTGCTGATGAGGTTTTACAAATGTGTAATTTCCACTTTGTGAGGCTGGAATACAGGAATAACCCAGCATCCAGCGTGAGGAAGTGGGGACGTGGGAGATGAGCCCACAGAGAGAAACTTTTCCCTCCTCTCTCCATGGACACTGTATATTGATGTGTGTTAAACACTCCTTCCACAAAAGAAGAGCCCTCAAAATAACTGAAGGATCAACTGAGCTTAACAGCTTAAAGCATCTGTTTTCACTCGAGACAAAAACATCAGTGAAATAATCTGCTCCCTGTTGCCCTGAAATGTCTTCATACCTCCGATACGAGAGAGAAATGGAGAGCCCCAAATCACATAAGAAAAATTGTGTTTTCTTATGTATAGAATAATATGTCAGATGCAGCTGGGCACAGCGTGGGCTCTCCAAGCAGAAGTACTTGCTCCTAATCACCGTTTATGTCTGGATTTTCTAGATGTGGATGAATGTCGTCTGGATAATGGCAACTGTGACCATTTCTGTGTGAATTCCCTGGGGTCGTACGAGTGTGCCTGCAAGGAGGGTTACAGGCTTGGGGATGACAGATGGGCCTGCGTGGGTGAGTTATTCTCAAAACTTGAGGGCCATTAAGCATTTCCCACTGATTTAAAAAGTGATTTTGGACCTGGGATTTTCACCGATCCTGGGATTTTGGGAGCCCAACTTGAGCCATCTCTGAATGTGGCCAGGGTAGGGCTACGTGCAGTGTGTGGATCCAAGTTCATCCTCCAGTAATGGGTTTTGCCGAAGATTAATGGCAGATGAACACTTAAATCCTCTGGACATGTTTGAAAACCTAAAGCTCCTGGTTTAGAAAGAAATACTATTTTGACACTTTTCTTGCACTATTTGATGAAGTTTAACAGCCTGTGGAAAAAAAAAGGTAGCCAGATTCTTGTGTGAACAACCATGGTAAGTTTTCCATTAGTCAGTGATGTTATTCTGGATTTCTGCCAGTGTAACCAGGCCAGAGTTTAGCAGAGCAACTCAATTTCATAACCAAGTTTAACACCTGCTAAACCTTAAGCCAGAGTTTGATATTCTAACCAACACCAAAAAGAAAGCCAGCTGATTTCCCATCATTTTAATGCTCAGATTTTAATGTTCCTGAAAATAAATTGCACAGCCGGCCTCACTTTCTATTTGTCATCTCCAAAACGAGCAAGAGTAATGACCTTCATTAACTAAAAATAATCTCAAACTTCAACTGAGGAAAATGAACCTCCTCGTTTAATTTTGATTCTCCAGGAGCAGAGGTTTTTTTTTTTCGAGAAGAAGGAAAAAGGAGAGGAAAGATGGGGGAGTTTCCCCCCTATTTTCTATTTTCTCCTTTTTTTGGGGGGGTGGGGGGTAGCAGAAACTCTAAGTGTGCAGATCCTGGGCTGGGACTGCTGGGCAGAGGTGTGACTGGAAACTCTAACGGGATCATAATAGTAAAAAAAAAGATGTAAGTGAGAGGCCAGCGCCGAGGAGGCAGGCTGGGGTGCTGACGGGCTGCGTTTGTGCCGCCGCAGGTGCGGAGGAGGCGGACGCGGAGGAGCCGGCGGGGCTCGGCGGCGCCCCGGGGCTGCAGTTCCGAGGGCCCCCGCAGCTGCTCCGCTTCGCGCCGGGGGCCCTGGCCGAGGATGGAGACCCCCGAGGAGAGCTCACCCTGGTGCACAGGGTCGGTGAGTGACCGGCAGGGCGCCGGGCCAGCACAGCGCACTGCGGGGGCCGTCTCGGGGAGAGGATTTGGGGCCGGGCTGGCCGGGCCCGAGCGCCAGGAGGAGGGATGAGCGTCGGCCCTGCTTCCTGCCCGTGCCCGTGCCCCGTCCCGAGCGGGACGCGTTGGAGGGAGCGGGAGGCTGCCTGGGTGCGCCGGGAGCGAGGCAGGGGAAGAGCGAGCAGCACGGCAAGCGGTGGCCGGGAGGCTGCTTGGAAAACGGGGCGTCTGCACGGAGCCCCGGGGGCAGCAGCCAGAGAGAGCTCATCGTGCCGGGGTGAGAGGATGGCATGGGCCCCTGCAGGGCACTAAAGCCCTTGGGAAACGCTCCCCTTCTCCTGGAGCTGCGAGCGTGTCCCTGTTTACAAACCCTTCTATAGCAACTGACGGCTTTTCGTTTAAGATATTTGCATTTTGTCAGTGTTAAAAACAATCCTCTGAAGATTCAGGTTTGCCTTGAGTCTCTGGGAAGAGCACCAACCCATGGGAGTATTGCTCAGCTCAGGTGGTGGCAAACAGCCCAGGAGCACCCGCTGTCACAGGAGTGGGTGCGGAGCAGCTTTGCACCCACCTGGGCTTTGCATGATTCAGTCTTTCCACCCGAAGGTGGAAACTTCACAGCTTTAAGAGTGTTACGAGGTGAAACCTTGTGTTTGCTTTGTGCTGAGTGCTGGTGGGTCACCAGGGAGGATTTCTTGTTTTTCCTATGTGTGTCCTGTGATCTTTATATGAACTCTAATTACCCATCTGAGGACTATACCCTACGGGCAGAAATCAGGAGCTGGTCTTGACTTTAATAAAAAATTAACTTATTTTTGTGAACAAAACTGTTAAGACCCTCCCAAATCACACAGTATCCAGCCAGACTCAACGACACCAATAACCAACTGGGAAACTGATAAATGAGATAAACACAGGCAAAATTATCAGGCCTAGAAACCACAATCGAATATTTATTGACCAGTTTTTGCATGTTTTATTTCTATTTAGCCACAGAAATTTGGGTGTTATCAGTCATAGCTGAGCAGCATGCACTTTTTCTAAGGCTCAAGCTTTGCAGGATGCGGAGGTTTGTAGGAAAAGATGATGGAGAAAAGGAACTTTAAATGGTTTAGTAAGTTCTTTTACTTCCCAAATAGTAATTTATTCCTTTTATTTTCAGACATGGTTTTGTGCTGCTATCTATATTATAAAAAAGCCTGCTTTAAGAGTAAGCTGGTGCAAGTAACTAAATATTTTCTATACCTTGAATGACTTTTCAAGGTGGAAGCATGATGTTTTTAATGGTGGTTTATATTCTTCTCTTAAAGGATGAATTTGTACCCTATTCCAAGTGGGAGCACTGGCATTCCCAATGTCCTGAAAGCTTGGGCATTTGTTCAGCTACAGAAAAGGGAACAGTTGGGTGCTCAGACCTAGAGGAAATGTGGCCTCACAGAGAAAATTGTTGGTGAAAAGCAACCAGCCTGTGACTTACTGTAGGCTGAAATAAGCTGCCAGCTCACTTTCAGGTGCTGTTCGAAATCCCCTTCCAAAAAGCCTCCAGCCACAGCCAGAAAGCCTTGAAGGCTCTAAACTGCGTGGATGGCATCTTCAATGTCACTGTAGTATTTATCAGTCACTTTATTTTCCATGCCTGTCTCACTAGACCCCACAAAGAGAACATGAGGGTGCAAGGGGTAAAAGGAGGGTGGGGAAGGAGAGGGAAAAAAGGCATTTTCGTATAAGATTTCCTGTATAAAACTCTTTGTATCCATGAAGAAAAAAGGAAGTGATAAATGTGTATTTTGCTTTGTTTTCCTAGAATAACAGTCAAACTATGCTGTTGAAATTATCACTGAACTATGTTTAAGTAGCACCACATCCACTTACTGCAATAAAACAGCAGGGATAGCCTAGCAAGGAGAAAAGGAAAGTCCCAATAAATGCTTCTAGTTATAGACAGTGTTAGCAAGCATTAGGTGCAAATTCACTTTTTCCGAAGGCAAAACACTTGCTTTTAAAAAGTAGCTCGAAGTGCTCTTCGCTGGAGAATTACAGCATTTAGGGGAGTAAATTCCAGCTGAACACCCAGCTTTCCTTTTACTTAGAGTCAAAAATGTGAAGGGGGAAATTCAGGAATGCCCATTTCGCCATGCCTTTTGTGCTGAACCGGCGGTGCTTGTAACCTAGCGATGGGCAAGAGCTTGTGGAAGCGTTTTTGTCTGGCTGCTCACTCAGCCCTGTGTGTTTTTTTGCTGTCAGTGTGCCTGGGTGACACGTTTGGGCAGGACTGCAGCCTGAGGTGTGAGGACTGTCTGCACGGGGGCCGCTGCAACAGCGAGCGCAGCGGCTGCGTCTGCGCACCCGGCTGGGCTGGCGTCACCTGCAACGAGAGTGAGTACCGGGGTGTGGAGGGGGCAGTGATCCTCCTGAGGGACTCTGCCCGTGGGGAACAGGAGTAACCTCTTGTACTTCTCATCTGGGAAGCTCCCGAAGGAGCACAGCTGTCTCATAGTCAGACTTGTTGTGTGGGAGCGGATTAAATAGGAGTTGTAGGTGGTGCCGCACTACACAGAGGTCCCTGCCCTCCGGTGCAGGTCAGGGCAGAACCATCCCCCTCCTAAATATTGGGTTGTTGTTCATTCCTGTTCACTCTGCTGCTAAAAGCTGCCGAAGTTTGCCGGCCATGCTTCATTCCACAACCTGCCTCAATGACTTCCAGAAGTCTGTCCCAGCAATTGGTGTGACAGTCTGGGTGGATGTGTATGCTAAACTTGAGTTTTTCCATTGTAGCATCCCAATACATTGCCTTTTAAATTTTTTTCTTATGTTTTCGATTTCTTTTTTCCTTATCATTCTTTTTATTATTAGTGTGACTTGCTTGGAACAGTTAATTTTTCATATTGGAAATCGTATTTTTCAGAATTCTGTTGCCAAGTCAGTGCCCTTTATAATAGCTTTTCACTCTTCTTACTCCTGTTTCCTGGCAGAAGATCTTTCTGATTCAGAAGTATGTGTCAAAACCCATTGGAAAGAGAGTGGTGATTTCTTGATGTGCTGTTCTTCATCTGCAGTTTGGCAAAACTTGTCTGCTGCTTGTCTGAGACATCATACAGCAGATTTCCTGTTTGAGATGGGTCCCTCCATTTCGTGGTGTGTGACATGATGGCCCATCATTCTCAGAAAGTCTTTGCTGTCACTGGTGAGACAAAGAGTCGATGAAAATTTATTACTTGACATCAGTAGACAGCACTCTTCAGGTTAATTGCCATCAAGATCGTTTAGGAGACGTCATCACATGGACAGAAATGTAGAAAAATCAAGAAAGTGATTGAAACCAACAGTCTGCCTGTGGTTATTTTGGGAGACTGATGGTGGGTTTGGTTTGTAAACACAGAGGGCAGCTAAGAGAATAGGAATGGGGAGGATTAAAATGGTAATTTCCAGTCTGTCTGAGACAGTTCAAGGTATCAGGTTAGGATATTCTTACTTCTATTCCTGGTGCGCTCATAGTTCAGGATAGATTATAAAAATTTCAAGGCAGTATCCAAATTCTTTAGTTCATTTCATAAATAACAACATTTATGATGTATATTTGCAGTAGACATCCATGTGTATAATCTAATGGAATTCACCTCTGGAATTTAAGGAACTTTAATAGGACTGTGTAATTGAGCTAAACCTGCTGTCTGGTGAAGTCAGCAGGGACAGTGATAAATACAATATCTAATCTGTATGAATTAGTCATATGTGATTGCTTTCA
This sequence comes from Callaeas wilsoni, assembly GCA_013398955.1. Classification (NCBI taxonomy): domain Eukaryota; kingdom Metazoa; phylum Chordata; class Aves; order Passeriformes; family Callaeidae; genus Callaeas; species Callaeas wilsoni. The sequence continues at coordinate 112,100 of VWPU01003214.1, forward strand.
CTCTCTTCTCTTGCATTTTTAATGTACAGCACGATTCATGGGTTTAGGGTAAGCAGTTTTGGGGTAAACTGAAACGCTGGAGAAAACTGGAACTAAATTTCTCTAATAATGCACCAAAGAAGGCGAATGGAAATTGATGTGAAATGTCAACTTTCTTAATGTGCATTGATAAAATGTCAGTGAAGTCAGATGACTCCAGCAACTGTATTCACTCAGCCAGCTCAGGCTGCAAACAGCGCAGCGAGGCTTCGTCTCAGTTTGGTTTTGCTGTTGTGGATCCACTGCTGCCGTGATCACCTGGGGAATTTCAGAAACTACGTTTGAAAAGCAAGATATTGTTTTCATAGTGGTATTTGGGAGAGAAAAAAAAGAATGTTTAAAATATTTATCTCCAAGTATTCAAAGCTGTGCTCTGATGTTTAAGCTTTGGACTTGACAGGCAATGGTTTTTGAGCCTGTGCTTTGGGGGAGGGGAGCATGAGCAGGGGAGGGCTGGATACATGACAGTACTTCCCGAAGCTTGGTTAATTCAGTGTCCTTTGAGATGTTCGGGTAAATATCAGGTGGATTTGCATGGCTTTACAGAAGAATGTAACTTTGTTTAGAGCCTGCTTAACTAAAAGGACTCTCCTTGTTCAGTTTTCACAGAATCAATCAGGCTGGAAAAGACCTTTGAGATGAAGTCCAGCCTATGACCCAACACCACCTTCTCAACCAGGCCACGGCACTGAGTGCCACATCCAGTCTTAAACACCTCCGGGAGTGCTGACTCCACCCCTTCCCAGGGCAGCCCATTCCAATGCCCAGCCACGCTATCTGTGAGGGAATTCCTCCTGATGTCCAACCTAAACCGCCCCTGGTGCAGCTTGAGGCTGTGTCCGCTTGTCCTGTTGCTGGTTGCCTGGGAGAAGAGATCGACCCCCACCTGGCTACACCCTCCTCTCAGGGAATTGTAGGGAGTGATGAGGTCTCCCATGAGTTTTCCAGGCCAAACACCCCCAGCTGCTCCTCACAGAACCTGTGTCCCAGAGCGTTCACCAGCCTTGTTGCCCTCCTCAGTGACCAAAGCCTTGTTTTGCTTCCTTTACAGCAGAGGGGAAGGATTTCTTGGTGTGTTCACCCTCCCTGCTCTCTCCACAGCCTGTCCCCCCGGGACATTTGGCCGAGGATGTGCCGCTGTGTGCCAGTGCCAGAACGGAGGCTCGTGTGACCCTGGCACGGGGCAGTGCCGCTGCCCGCCCGGCGTGCTGGGCCGGCTCTGCGAGGACGGTACGGCTCCATCTCTGCCTCAGCCTCTCCACTTGTCCCTCCTTGTTCCCTTTAAATAATGAGCAAAACAGAGGGTGAGAAAGGCCAGTGGCTGGCAAGGCTGCGCAGAGCCCCGGCTCGGCCGCAAACCGCTTTGGGGTTGGGGCTTTGACCCGTAGCAGCTGATGCCGTGCTGTGTTTGTGCACTTCAAAGGTTGCCCGAAAGGCTTCTTTGGGAAGAACTGTAACAAACCATGCAACTGTGCCAACAAGGGCCACTGCCACAGACTGTACGGAGCCTGCCTGTGTGACCCCGGGCTCTACGGCCGCTTCTGCCACCTCAGTAAGTCCCCGGCGCTTTTCGGATCTGTTTAATGTGTGCACAACGTAACAGTCTGTAAGAGATTCCACATCATGGAAGGGGGGCTGGCAGAAAGGAAGGCGAGTGACTTCTTGCACAGTCAGACAGTGGTAGGACAAGGAGAAGTGGATTTACTAAAACAGTAGAGATTTAGCTTAGACGTTAGAAAAGAGGGTGCTGAGGCCCTGGCACAGGGTGCCCAGAGAATCTGTGGCTGCCCCATCTCTGGAAGTGTCCCAGACCAGGCTGGATGGGGCTTGGAGCAACCTGGGATAGTGGAAGGTGTCTCTGTCCATGGCAGGGAAGTGGAACGAGATGGACTTTAAGGGACCTTCCAACCCAAACCATTCTGTGGTAAAACAATCAAGACTTTGGGTTCTGCAATGGGCTGTGAATAGCAGGAGGACAGGACTTTTGAGATGTGCCAGGAAGCCCAAGAAGCTTCATTAATCTTTTCCTCTAGTGATTAATCTTTGCCATAAGGACTGAGATTTACTGATGCTCAAAGATGAGGATTATAGGTGGGGTGGACAGGGTAACATTAGGGTTTTTGCTGAGGTTAGAATCTGGTTGGAGCTGATTAGTGACTGCTGATGAGGGTGGAGTGGGAGCTGGGGAGCAGGGCTGGCTGGGGCAGGATGAGGATCAGACATTAGATGTAATGAAAAGAATTAAAACAAAAACTTTGCAAAATAGATGATTGAGTTTCTTTGTATTTACAGGTTTTGTTTGTAAAATCTGTGCAAGATTAAAAATCACTTGTGTTTTATTTTGTTTGGGTTTTTATTATGAAAGCTTTTGTCTTGGAGTGCATCCAAGTTTTTTTTCATTCAGAAAATCAGCTGAGTTTGCTTTGAAATGTTTCTGGTTCTTGCATTCACCGCGTATTGCTTGACATGAAATGAGTGACCTAACACAGGAGTCACGTAAACTCTTCTTTTACCCACCCACACACGAACAGGCACTGCCATAGGAATGGGGATGCACTTGCCGAAAGTGAAACGAAGGTTTTGCTTCCTGCAGCAGTTGCATTCTGCAGCAGTGTGCAATTTCAACCAGCTCCTGCATAATTACAGAGCTGACTCTTCCTTTTCTCCTGGCTGCAGCCTGTCCCAGGTGGGCCTTCGGCGCGGGCTGCTCGGAGGAGTGTCAGTGCGTGAAGGAGCACACGCTGGAGTGCAGCCCCAGGAACGGCTCCTGCACCTGCCGGCCTGGATTTCACGGCAAAAAGTGTCAGAGAGGTACCACGCACAGCCAGATCCCCCACACCTGCTTGTTCCTTTGTCCTAGTGATTCCTCCTTCTTCCGCCCATCTGCTTTGTTTGGCTGCTGCTACTCCTATGTTTATATCCTGCTCATGATTTTGGGGGGTTTTAGCCCTGCTAGGGTTAAGAATGCAGGAGTTTTAGCCTGATCAAGTGACAACAGAAATCCAGAACCCAAATCCTAATACAGTCTTCAATAATGAAGTTCGTGTGAGTTTTCATTTCTGTGCTTTTTTGACACAGTCAGTAAATAAGTGGCAATCTGTGTTTTATGGCAGTGGGGTGATTTGTAAACAGGTTCAGTAATGCTGCTTTTCCTTCAGATTTGCAGCTCTTTGAATTCAACTTATTCTTTGTAGTTTTTGGGGGTAGTTCAAAGAGAATTGTATCCCGCATTCATGTTTACATGTCTCAGTAGCCCTTTCCAGACAGCAGAGGAGTAACACAATAAAGGTTCTCCCTTCAGATTTTGCTCTGGGCAGGCAGGACTGTGTTGGATTTATGACAGTAGTTCTGGTGGGTTTGGTGGAGAAAAATAATGACAATATTTAATATTTTAATCATTCTTGGTGATGGGCTCAGTTCTGGCAGAGAGCATCCCTTGCCCAGCACTGGCTTTGCACCAAGGAAGAGAGCAGCAGAACTTAGACATATAAGAAGAGAATTCTGTAATGGATTCAATTGAATATATCCTCAAGTATTCTAATTGAATAAATCCTTAAGCATTCTGCCACTCTGTTTCTGGGTTATACTTAAGCAGTAACATCTCTGAAATGTAAGCATTTATTAAGTATTTACGCTTTGTTAACAACACCTCTGAAATGTACATTATGATATAGTCTCTGCAAGTTCCTGCCAAATTATTTTCTGATTTTTGTTCACTTTTCTTAACTTTTCCTTTTTCTTATACATGTTCTGTGTCTGCTTCTATTTCCAGAGTGCACCCCGGGGTTTTATGGGGCTGGTTGCAAACTGAGGTGCAGCTGTCCTCCTGATGTTCCATGTGATCCTGAGACAGGAGCCTGCAAACATCCGTGTCCAGCTGGGTTTCATGGAGAAAAATGCCATTTGTGTAGGTACTCACTGCACGTTTTCCTGGGAGATACACTTTGCATAGGAAAGCTTATTCAGGAAACTTAGGTTCAAAAGGGTACATTTGTTGTTGATACGAGTTGGCAGTTCCCCACTGAAACCAGGCTGATATTTGGAGCCTGGCAAATGCTCTGTCTGTCTCTGCTTGCAGAGGTCGAGGCACAAAGCTGAGGCCAGTTACCCAAACTAACATTTGTCCAGGTAACAATAGTTGCTTTTAAAGCTTCAGGCACAGATTTTCCGGGGCTCTGCTGCAGTTAATTTCAGACCACCAGTTGCTCAGACGCTAATGCTAACATTGATCACTTCTACCAGCACAGCTCAGTTTAAACTTGGTGGCAGTGGTGTCTCCTAATGCCTTCAAAATGCTTCTAACCATGACTTTGGGGTTTTTTGTCCAGCTTGTCAGCCTGGCAGCTTCGGGATGGGCTGCAGGCAGAAGTGCAGCTGTGGAGGAGCTCCGTGTGATCCGAAGACAGGGCAGTGTGTTTGCCCAGCTGGGAAGACTGGTGCTACGTGTGAGCAAGGTGTGTGAGGTGTTGGACCAGGGTAGGGAGTGCCTGGCTTTGGAAGATGTGATAAGAAGTGGAATTTTGCTGTTTCCCAGACCAATAAACAGACAAACTGTGTGATGGAAATTGGGAGAGAGACTTTGGTGTCTCTTCAGCTGTGTTCTTGTGTGCTGCAGTGTAATGGCAGGGCTGACAGGGCTGTGGGTCTGTAGAGATAATACAATAATCCAGCTCAGTTTTACTGTTAGTTTTAAATTCTTCAGGGTAACAGCAGAAATCTGCAACTGTCCTGAAACAGAAAATGGCACTGGTTACACCTCATGTGCTTTTTCTCCAGATTGCCCAGATGGCCAGTGGGGAGCAGACTGCCAGAACTCCTGCGAGCCCTGCGCCAACGGGGGACAGTGCAACAGGGAAACTGGAGCCTGTGACTGTCCCCCGGGCTACACGGGGCCATCCTGCTCTGCCAGTAAGTCCTTGCATCAGCCTTCCCCCTGAAAAGAAAGTCAGATTGAAAATGGTTTGATTTCTGCCTTCATGCTGATCCGAGATGAGGTGCCCTTCATCTCCAGGAATTCCCCAGGTTGGATTTGACATTATTTATGGGAGGGAGATGGCAGATAAATGGACGTGATCAGCTAAACTGCATCCCAAATGGATGTTATCATTAGAACTAATTTGTGGCAATCTGTACTTGGAAATACAGTGTTTAACAGCCACAACACTGGTGGTGCAATCCTGGCTGTTTGGCAAGAGGTGCAACCAGCTGGCCCACAGGGCATCACTCCTTGGTGTCTATAATTCAGGATTAAATAATACTGAAGGTGAGGGAGCAGTATCAGTGCTGTTACTGCAGCCAGAGGCCATGGAAGTATGCTCAAGGAACTGTTCTGTGCTGCTCTTCCACCCTCTGGGTGTTAAAAGGCTTGAGTGGGGCTGTTGTGCTTCACAGACAGGCTCTCAGGGACGGCTCTGCTTTGTGCAAGACCTTGGTGGTGGCACATTTTTAATTATTGTTAGTCACAAAATGGCTTTTGAGGAAGGTTCGCTCAGCACCTTTTCCTCCTCTTAGGAAACAGCCTGATGCACAGGAGTGCCCAAAAGTCACTCAGGCTATTCCCACGTTCCAGGACTCAGCCCCAGACACGCGGGGTGCAGATCCCAGATATTTCTGTGTTGCCACTTTGATTCCTGGCTCCAGCTAAAGCCTGTTTTAGGGGGTGAGCTGTTGCTGTCCGTTTGGGAGGATGGGTCTGTGGCTGAGTTGTGACCTGGGTGAAGTGACAGTCTGTCTCTGCTTGCAGCTTGCCCCGAGGGGCACTACGGGGCGAGCTGCCTGTCGCCGTGCAGCTGTGGCAGCAGTGCTCAGTGTCACCACGTCAGCGGGGAGTGCTCGTGTCCCCCGGGCTGGACTGGCCGCGACTGCACGCTCCGTAAGTGAGGGCACGCAGGGTCTCCCGGGGGCTGCACGTGGAGGAACCAGCTCTGTTTGCTCTTAGTTTATTACAGTTTTTTAATATAGTTTTGCTAATCTTACTGCTTCTGAAATGGTGTGTTTGTGGGTTTGCACAGCCTGGGTGGTTATAATCCTTAATTATCCAGGTTCAAAGCATTGAAATAGATGGCTGATGAAGCGCAAAGTATTGATATAAGCTCTTATTTCAACACTATGGATCCCTTTGCCCAATACCATCTGTCCCGTCAGCATTTTGACTGACAGACAGTTTTGTTTTTCATTTTCAGTGCAGATTAGTTTTGAGATTAATTCTCCATTTCTCATTTTGTTTGGGGGAGATTTATTCAACAAGTGAGTGGCATGTAGAGTCGTGTGTCTAAAGGTCACTTTTTAACTTGGGAATATAAATGCTGTGAGAAATTCTGTTCTCTGGAAGAGCAGAGCATCCTTCTGTTGACTTTAGCATCGCTCTCCATATTGGTGGCTGTGTGAGAGAGTAGATTTGCCCTTTTTGGATGGCACCATATAAATGTGAAGCCATCCTGCTTGATTCCTTCTTTTTCCTGTGACACATCTCTTCTGCTTGATTCATTGTGATGCCTCTTGCAAAAATCCAACAGGAGACAAAGCTCTTTCTAAACTTGGTCTAAACACATAAAATCATTTATGTGTTGACAGCAGCAAGTTTTGCACCTGACTTCTCAGGCTCTGTACTGAAGAAAACTCTGGTAAAATCTGAAGTTTTCACACCAATGTGTATATTTTGAAAATCAAACCAGTTGGTAGTGTGTAGAGCCACTGAGATGGCTTTTCACGACTCCCTGGGCTGTCTAGAGAATTGAGAGGCCATGACAAAGGAAGCTTTTATTTCTATTCAGCATAAGATCTGAGAAAAATTGTTTTGCAGAGGTATCTCGGTAAGGCAGCTCTTCCCGCTATTGCAGACTGGGCATTAAACAAATTCCCAGCTCCAAAACCAGGTTTCTGTTGCCCTAATTGGCACTTTCATCTTCATCCTTACTCGAAAGAAAAGAGATGCTGTGGTACATTGTTGTAATTGTGTCAGTGCTATGTGATTTTAGGATGAAAGCAGTAAGTTGCTTTAACAAACATGGTGAGATTCCTTTGTGTCCGTGCCGCATTTCCCAGTATTTTGGGGAAAGCATGGAGGGTGCTCCCAAATCTGTCTGGTTTAACCCACTAACTGTTCTGGTTATGCAGATTTTCATTGAGTGAGTCAATAGCTGATATTTTATTTCCATGAAATTAGAGTTTTGTGACTGATGGGTGTGGGTTGACTAGGAATGATTAGTTTTATGTGGATGGGATAGTATCTGCCTGCATCCAGCTGAAGCAGACCAGCAAAACTGGTCTTTATTTCCACATTTGCGCCTGTGCCGCACCGGGGAGTTTAGTCTAGCGCTATTTTGTGTATTTTGTATTCTCTCAGGTAGAAGTGAGGTAGGGTTTGGGGGTGGTGCTGGGTGTGATCCCGTTTCCCGTGGCAGCCTGCAGCGGCCGGGGCCGGGGCTGTGCCAGCTCCTGCGCCTGCGAGCCGGGCCTCACCGGGGAGCGCGGCCAGCTCAGTCAGCGCCCTCCTCCCCAGCGCTCCCCTCCTTCCAAGCCCCAGCTCTGGAAGCTGTGTTTTCCCCCTCGCTCCCCGCAGGAGCGCTGGAGGCTCTTCCGCCCCGGCTCTGCCCAGCGCCGCGCTCTCGCGTTTCACCGGGGTTAGAGACTTTCCCTGATGTGATTTCCAGAAAAGGTATTTTCTGCCTTGTTTCGGACCCAGCAGCTATTTTTAATGTTAGGATCTCGCGAGAGGGATGGGGTTGATGTATATTTGGGTTGTGGCGTAAGAGTTTCCGTATTGGTTTTATTTATTCAGTTTTAGGGCAGCACTATTCCTTTGTAAATCCCTATTTAAGGTCAGGCCTACAGAAATACTTAATGTGTACATAACAGAAGACAAACCAAGAGGTTTTGGAGTCCTGTATGTATTAACAACAAAAATGTGCAATGGTCCTATCAGAGGCCCATGACCCTCACCTTGAGATTCTCCTCTGAGGTCAACAGCAGATGCTTCAAGCATATGAAAACAGGATTATAGTTAATTCCTGATATGTCTCCCCAAGTGTCATCAATTTCTCATTCAGGAGCTTCTTGGGACAGAAGCAGTATCTCTGTATTTCATACAACTTGATTTTTTTTTTCCAATTAATCTGCCTATTTTCTTTTTCATTTCATGCAAGCATTTGGAATCCCCTTCATCCTGTGGCAGTAAGTTGCATAGTTAAGCTGCTATTATTATTATTATTATTATTATTGATTATATTGATGTTGTTAAATAAAATAAACATTTTATCTACTAATTTAACAATCTTACAGTAGCACAGATGTAGCTGCCAGAGTCTCAGTAGCGTGGGCAGGATTAACTGCTGGTGTCACACAGAAATGTCAAAACAATTAATCTGGAACCGTGACCTAAGACAAGAAAGCCTGGAAAGTTGATCTTGCAGCCCTTGTTGCTGTTGGCACAGAGGGAATGGAAGGACAATGTGTGGGGAGGACCAGCTCCCAGAGAAGGAGCTGCCAGCTCTGCTTCTCTTTCGCTCTTGATCTCTCTCAAAATAGCTTCTCTGCAGACAGAGAGTGCCCAAATAGCTGCTTGTGATCTTCGCTGGGAAGGGAATCAGTGAAGCCATCGCCACTGACAAAACATCTGCCAGTCCCTAAAGTTCTGTCTGGGGGCTTTCTGTTTTATTTACCCTCTTGTGTGTGTATATAGATGTATAAAAAATGCATGTATATGTGTGTGTGTTTGTGTGTGTGTGACTGTTTCAGTTGCAGAAAACCACAATTCTTCCCATCGTTGCATTGCTGCCTTGGAGGTGCAATCTTCACTATCCCTGGATATCTCCTCTGCTCCCCAGGCATCCCTACGCTCTCCCTGCAGGCTGGGCTCCTTCCCCTGGCAGGATCTCAGGTTCTCTGGCCGGGTGGCTGGATCCTGACACGCATCACAGCAGCCTGTGCCTGCTGGAGCAGGGGCAGATTCTGTGTGCTGTGGACTGTGCAGTCATTTGTGACGTGCTCTGACCCTTTGGCATCACCTTGAGAAGCCTCAGCTCCGGGCTGAGCACCGTGGGCCTGAAGGGAGCTCTGCTGAGAGCCCCACGCCTCTTGCTGCACTGCAGCACCACTTCCCTTGCACAGATTCTCTGACTTAAATTTCAGCTGAAAAGGAAACATGGAGAAGTATCAACCTTTTGAGACACAAGTGCACTTCTGTGTGTTTATTTGCTGAACAGTGATGTGCAGCTTTGGGAAGAGGAGGGGATGCAAATGGGGGAAACTGAATTTCACCTGGAAGTGTAAAACAATAGATTCTAACATATTCACATTTAAACAACGTCCTATTTTCTGATGATTTGAAAGCAAGGAAATACTAAAGGTACCTTGCTCTTCTCCTGTCTCCCATCCCAACTTCTCTGTAAGACTCACAGTTGGCAGAGTCACTGAGCTGCAGGAGCACCTGAATTCACGCCAGCTCCAATCACTGCCCACCCATGGCACCAAACAAACAACACCAAACCCACCCCTCTGTTCCAGACCTGGAGGTGTCTTTGGGGACCCTTGTTTTCTGTTCTCTCTGATTCCTTCCAGATTGCCTGAAAACCACTTTGTTGCTGTAAATGCTAAAATCGTACGCTTCTAGAAGAAATCTGGCAATAATCTCCATAACTCATTTAGAGGGATGTTCACAAGACCTTCAAACATGAGCAGAGGCCCTGTAATAGTGTATTTAGCCAAGTCTATCTCTGTGTTTCAGCCTGTCCAAAATATCCAATGTGAATTAGGCAACTGGCCCTGTTCTTAATTGATTTTCCTATAATCCTGGAAGAAATTATTTTCATTCTCAAATGTTTTCTTTCTTCTTATGGCGAGTACCAAGCAAATCTTTTAAAACTCCTCACATTAACTGCTGTGGAAATGTAATTGTTAATCTGTCCCCCAGATGTAATGTTTTCGCTTGAATTTTTCGATGCAGAGCATGAAAGTAAAGTGTGCAGCATTCAATTTGGAGCTCTGTGAAGGCAACCAACACATTTCATATTTTCTCTGGCTTTCTGGGGAAAGAGGATTTGCAGGAAAACAGAGGAGCTTCTCCCCTCCCAGTTGATGAAGTCCCAGAGGAGATGTGCACATCAGCAACTCCAGACCAGTGGGCAAAGTGTCACCAGGCAGAACCGGTGAAGTCTCAGGCTTTGCAATAGAAGATGTTCGTTTTCTGTGCAGAATTTAGTCTTTCAACACTCTGGAATTTTTCTAAAATAGATCTTAAACCCAGGCCAACTTACCTGAACCTCAAGGGGAACAACACTCAGATCTTCGTTTTAAGCCATTACCGTTACGCCTTGGTTCTTTTGGAAATAGTCAGATTTCCCGTGTATCTAAAAATTCCCCATTGATCCCTGATCTGCTCTGGCACTAACCCATCGTCTGGTTGTGATTCCTGTGCTGCAGGGTGCCCCGAGGGGAGCTTTGGCCCGGGCTGTCAGTCCAGCTGTCAGTGCCAGAACGGAGCCGCCTGCGACCACGTCAGCGGAGCCTGCACCTGCACGGCGGGCTGGACAGGAACCTTCTGTGAGAGAGGTACTGCTGCTCCCCCTGGTCCCTTTGGACTCGTGAGGAATTTTTTTGTTGTTGTTTTAATTCAGAGAGTTGGTTTTAGAATTTGCATCACTGGATCTAAATGAACCGTTGAACTTAATTGGAAGCTGATACTGAAATGTGAACTCCCCTCCTAACTGAGCAAAGCATCGTGCTGGGTGCCAAATGTTGGGCACATGTTTTAACATGGTTAAAATTAGATATATGCTTAAGGCTTCTGCTCTATCACATCTTCGTGAAGACCCTTTTTAAGCAGAGTCTCACTATTTGAGCACTGAACAGGGAGATGCTTGTTCAGCCTTACACTTGCTGGTTTCTAGTGCCTCCCTGAAGCGATTTAGAGAAAAACATGGATGTGTGCATCATCCCCATGGCACTCTTTAAGAACAGATACACTTTTAACTTAAATAAGTCCAACAGATCATCTTCTATTACCTAGTCATTTGGTAAAGTGTTGGGAAGGTTGGGCTGGATTCCTTAGTGACATTATGGTGAGTCAGTCTGTGGCATTATCACAGGAAGTTGCTGTCGTGCTGCATCATTTTGCAGATTTTTTTGTATAAAAAAATACAAGAGAAACAGCACAGAGTCATTCAGGCACCGTGAAAGTTAAGTGTAGGTGATTGAAGATTCTGTAAATTATGGTACTTGAACCAAAGTCACAACTATTTTGCATAGAAAGCAGCTTTATCAGCCAGCTTCAGCAGCGAGGATGGAGGGAAGCGGCAGCACTCGCAGGCAGCTGCTGCCCTCTCATGGGAAGGGAGCTGCTCCACAGGCTGACCAGGAATGTAGCAAGGCACCCACCGGCTGGAGCTGATATTGCTTGTTGTTGTTTCCCTCTTATTCTTACCAGGGGCTATTATACAAAATATTATATAAATATTCTAAATAAATATTCTTCCCAAGGTTCTGCTGCAAATTGCACTTTGTAACTCATGGTATCTCCACTATGCCCCTTTTTGATTTAATTTAGCTGAAATCTATTTTCCTAAATCTACTAAGTTTTTTTAAAATTATTGTATTTTTATTGGGAAAAACCAAGGCAGTTATCTGTGTTGTTGTGTAAATCTCTTCCAGCAGGAATTAAAACGGGATCAAAGAGGCTAAACATCCTTTGCCAGAGTAGGTGTGAGGAATATGGAGAAGACTGGGTGATTCTGTTGGGGAAAAAAAAAGAACAAATCTCAGCTTCCAACTCAGTCATGTTGGACATTTTTATCTTTTTTTAATTCCTGAAAGAAGATCGTGGAGCGGAGAGCGGAATTGAGCGCTTTGTAAAACAGCATTTTCCGCGTGTTTTCTCTCAAGAAGGCAGAGTGTTTGCTCTCAGCTGACCTGGGTTACCTTTTAGCTTGGGAAATTTCAACCAGAACGGTTTGGCAGCTTCCAAAAGACGCCTAGGGAGGAAGACATGTGGGTGGTTTGCCCTTGGTAGAACCTTCTTGGCACCTTCTCTCGGAGGAGCTGTAGCGCTTCTGTTTCGAGTGACTGGGAGACTGGCAGGGTTTCCTTCTGGCAGGGATGTGCTTTTTGCCGTCCTCTTGGCAATCCACCCACGTTGGCCAGGCTCTGTGCCTTGCAGGCAGAAATTCAGATCGAGCCCTGGCGCTGCAGAGTTGCTTTGGACTTCAGACATCTGCTGCTGCCTCGGCCCGTGGCTGGGAAGGACTTCTCCATCATCACAGAAATGCTGAAACTGAGACTTTTGCAGCCTTCTGAGTTCAAAGTCCTAGGAGAAGACAGTCCCTTACAAAATCTGGTTTTGATTGATATTAATAATTAATATCACCCCTGCACAGCAAGGGTGTTTGAACCTGCAGTCATTGCTTTTGGTGGCAGCACAGGATCTGGATTCAAGTTGAGGCTGCAGAAATCCCAACATTTGCTTTCAGGTTTTTGGTTTTCATTTGGGGACAATTTCTTCCCATTTTGGCGGGAAGCTGCTGTTTCTTTTCATTAATTTGCTGCCCACAGTATGAGCTAGGGCTTCATAGGTTTAGGTGCCAGCCCCTGTTGCAAAACACCACTTCAGTGGCCATTTCCAAGCTTATTTGCCACAAATTTCCATAATCGCTTATTAACATTTATTAGAATTGTTAATGTAATCTTAGTCCTTGCTGAGTCTCAATCTATCTGTATCATCTGTCAGTAAAGCAGATAACAGCCAAAGCCACACCATCATCATCATCAGCCACCAGCATGGGACAGTTTCCAAGCTCACCCATAGCAGGAGACACTTTTGCTCCAGGGCTGCTGTTTCATGAGACCTTGCTGTGAATTATTCAGGAGCTGACTGAACTTCTGTGCTCAGAGCCACAGGATGCTGACAAAAGACCTCACACTCTTCAAAGTACTTTTGTCTGTCCATCAGCATCTCAGTTCTGCTCTGCCCTGTGTCACCTTTGATCAGCTGCTCTTCATCTGGTACCACTCAGTGGTGCTGCTGCCTCTGCAGTTGTGCTGTGGTCACATATAATAATGATGGGTAAGAATAAAGCTATCAAGACAGTCTCTGAGAGAAAATTAGATGTTTCTGAAGGTGGTACATGCCTGCTCCATCTTTCAGGCCTCCTCAGTGCTTTGTGAAAATGAACCTTGTGAATCTTGTGACTCTTTCAAAGGAGTTTCAAAAGCAGCAAAACTGTTTCAGTTGCAGAGTAGGTAACGATTGCAAATAAGGCTGAAAACAAAATAATCTACAAAGAAATGATTTCAGTCTGTGAGAGCAATCTAGGAAAGGCTTCCTTTGAATTTTCTTGAAAGCAGCAAGTGATACAAGCAGAACACTGATGAAATAATGTATGTTTCCACAAGGTCTCACATTACCAAAGGAAAATGAATCATTTTTGGTGGATGCTGCTAGCAGAGCCACTAGCCCGCTGCCATATCTGAGTGGAGAACGTTACATGCTTGGGCAGAAGGTACCAGAGGGACATGGGGAGTTCTGGCTGTTCCTGAACTGAAGCAGCAGTTAATGCCTCTGGGCATTAATTCCTGGGTTCTGCAAGGGCAGGGATCACAGCAAAGGTGGCTTTGTAAGTCCTTTCTGTCCTGTTGAAGCACAGATAGCCTAAGTATCATCTTCTCCAGAAAAGATGCTTCTGTATTCACCCACTGCTGCAGGGCTGTGGTTATAATGCAATTCCAGCTAAACAGGCAAGGCAAAGAAACCCAACCAAAAAAATCCCAACCCCAAAACCAGTCGTTACTGTGATAAATAGGTAAATATATCAATGCTTACTCCAACTAAATGTAAAAATCTGCCATGCAGGAAGCCTGAACCATGGGCTCCTGGCAAACCCAGAGGAATCCAGGTGTGCCTGCGTTCCCCAGCTGCCCTCACAGCTCTGTTACAGATGTGCCAAGTGAGCTGGGACACCCTGCCCTGAACCAGGGCTGCTCCACTCCTGTTTGGGGAGGCAATTGTTATAATTCACTTAATTCTATGAAGTGCTGAGCATCTGCTACTCCCACTTCGAAGGCTGCAATTGCCTTCCCTGCCCTGTAATTCTGTTTAATTCCCTTCCCTGCTGCTCTCTGGTATGTGCTGTATGACCCAAGGCTTGTGTCCAGTTTTGGGATCAGGCCAGCAGAAGAATTATCCAGTTCACTGGTTCATCTGTCCGAATATCATAAAATGCCAGACAATTAGTCCACTAACTGCAGGCAGCAGGAGTCTCAGACCATTCCTACAGTATATTTATTAATTGGTGCATTAATAACAGCAACGTATCACCCTTGTGGAGCACTAAACTTGGCTTTTGCATCTGAGCTGCTGCGAGATCAGCACCACCAGAGGATGGACAGACTGGACTCTTCCCCTGGGATATCAGCAGTTAATCCATTACCATAAGAGAGCCCAGCAAGACTGCTATTTTGCTGAGATAAAAGGGGGAAATGCCTGTTGGAGGAATAGCTGACAAGGCTGTGCAGCCCCTGTGTTAAAGAAGAACTTTGTCAGCCTTTGCAGTCCCTGAGGGTTCAGCAGGAGGAGCCCGTCCTTGTGCTGTGCCATACCCGCTGCTGAAGCAGAGTGAAGGGGGAATAACAGATTAAACCTCAGTCCGGTGGCTCTTCCTTGCACACTGGTATGAGCTCTGTCCTGGTGAGCACTGAGCAGAGGCTGCTGGATGTGTTACGTTGCTGCATTGTCGTGAAGCCCTTTCTCTGTTTTCCTGAGGCAGCACAGACCTGGGAAGGGCAGGAAACCTCTCATACACCAGGGAAGAAGCTGCAGCCTGGACAGGACGAAGGGAAGAGCAGCCTTTTGGTTTTGAGTAGATGAAACAACCATGTGCAGTCACAAGCTGAGCAGCAGAGCAGCCAAAGCAGATGTTCAGTGTTCTACACTGTCGCTGGGTGGTGGTCCAGGTTTTCCTGTAGTTACAGATATGGAATTCCCTCCACCTGTAGCCAAAGCAGACTGCAGTGCACACGGCTGGAGAACTGAATTTGCATCTATGGAAGAGGCAGTACGATAGACTGGGACAAAAAGCCTGGGCATGAAGAAGCCCCAGGGCACGAAAAGGGGCAGAATGGTCCAACAGTGGAAGATGCACATGGAGAATTCACTGGAAATGTTCAGGGCCAGGTTGGATGGGGCTTGAAGCAGCCTGGTCTGGTGGAAGGTGTCCCTACCCATGGCAGAGGGGTTGATGGCACATTATCATTAAGGTCCCTTTCAACCTAAACCATTCTTCGATGACACCAGTGTTACTCTGACCTGGGAGGGAGCTGTGGAATTAGTGTGGAGAGTTGTTGGTTTGTGCTTATGATGATATGATGATAATTATCATGAGAGTCTCTTAGGATTCCAGCCATTCTGATTTCATGGTAGAAATCTGAGGACTGGATTTTAAATATAAGTTTATATTGAACAAGGAGGACAAAGAGATAAGTTTTAGTGAATTACTGCTTATTCCATGAGCATCATCACTCCTGCTGCTGATTCAGGGATTCTGTGGAAAGAATGACGTACACTTGTGTATCTATAGATTTGTTATTACTTAATGTAAGATAATATACTGTACTGTGGGACATAATATATGCACTTGTATAATCTAAACACACACAGAGGTTAAATTAAGGCTACATAGAGAATATATTTTTAAACTCTGCATCCTTAGCATTCTTGTAATGCAACATTTGGGGTATGATGTGGCCCACTGACAAGGACTGATCCTTATTTTCACTGCTGTTAGCACTGGTACAGACAAAAATTGAATCCATGGGGCTGCTCTTCCTTATGTCTCCCAGATATAGGTGCAGAGCTCCTTCGGGTCCCTGGGGTTGTTTTGTGACATTTAATTTGTCTTTGTTTTCTCTACTCATTCACTTTGCCAGTTTTTCATTTCAGCACTGCACCAGTGTGGCTTAGGTTCACTGTTAAAGAATCTTTAGAAAAGTGTGGGGACAATAAATGGGAGCAGAAGTTTTGCATTTCCAAAGGAAGGAGGTTAGAAGGGATGGCCCTGGACTCTTGCATTATTTTGAATTATTTCCTCTGTCCATTACAGAGGCACAAGTAACAGCTTGTGTGAACCCAGCTCCATTCTCTCCCTTGTTTTATGGCTTTTCAATATTCTCAGCCCTGTTTTCCTGAGCAGAAATCTGTTGCTTGTGTAAAAAGGTCACATTTTTCCAAGATGCACATAGCAGAATTGGGCAGGCGCAACTTCGGTTCTTAAGCATCTGTGAAAAGACGAGATGGAGTTTATGCAAAAAAAAAAAAAAGAGGCAGGAACTGTGCTAAAAAGGAATGTTTTGCATTTCCAGCCTGTCCAGACGGATTCTTTGGGATTGACTGCCACCAGGTGTGCAAGTGCAAGAATGCTGCTGGCTGTGACCACGTGCTGGGCTCGTGCCGCTGCCTCCCGGGCTGGCTGGGGGAGACCTGCGAGCATCGTACGTACAGGCCCTCAAACCTCCTCTGGGAATGCGGGAGGATGGGGCTGGCTGGGGGAGATGTGCAAACATCATACGTACACCCCTGCTCGCGGACCCCAAACCTCCTCTGGGAATGTGGGAGGATGGGGCTGGCTGGGGGACACCTCCGAACATCATACGTACAGCCCTGCTCCCGGACCCTAAACCTCCTCTGGGAATGCGGGAGGAGGGGGCTGGCTGGGGGAGACGTGCGAGCATCGTCCGTACAGCCCTGCTCCCGGACCCTAAACCTCCTCTGGGAATGCGGGAGGATGGGGCTGGCTGGGGGAGACGTGCGAGCATTGTTCATACAGCCCTGCTCCCGGACCCCAAACCTCCTCTGGGACTGCGGGAGGATGGGGCTGGCTGGGGGACACCTACGAACATCATACGTACAGCCCTGCTCCCGGACCCTAAACCTCCTCTGGGAATGCGGGAGGATGCCCTGCCAGGGTGCACTTTTAGATGGGTCACGTTCCTCCCCAAAAGTGCCAAAAAAGGGACCCGTTTCTGGTGGCTGTGTAAAATCATCAGCTCTTTTCTTTTATTTTTATTTTTTTTAGCTCGTCAAACATGATAAGCATCAGGTTTTAAATAGCAGAGTTGTCTCCTGCCATCTGACAGCTCTCTGCTTTTTATTTTTGTGTGGCATTAAGAGATTAAATGTTGTGTATCTGTTTCTGGTGTATCTCATCTAATTATCAATTGTAAAGTGACAAATTACAAATTCGCAAAGTGGAAAAATCAGAGCTGGGACTATTTTCTTACTTGAGCGTGACAAAATAGTTTTTAAAATAATTATTAGAAAATTTATTTGTTTAAAAATAAATGTCAGCTTCCTAGATATTCACAAGCTTGGATTGTCCCACAGTTTTTAAGCTAACAAAGTGCTTGTGTATATACATATATAAAATTGGCTGTTCTGAGAAATTTTTCATTGCATTTCATGGGAAATCAGGTTATTTTCTTTAGCTGCATGGCATTACATGTGGAGATCACTGAGCCTATTGCAAAGTTTAGCACTTAAGTGGTTTTTTTTAAGATTTTCATGTTTTAGCTTCTCAGTTTCCTTGTTTTCCTTTAGGATGATGTCATGGTCTAAGCTTCCTTTTGAAAATATGAGTGCTGTCTGCAGGACTGAGGTGTAGAGCTGGGCTCCAGGGCAGCTTCACAATGAGCTAGCTCTGTTAGGGAACACTTCTTTAATCCATAGGTCATGGCTTTCTGCAATAGAAAAGTGGTTTAATTTAGAAAATAGACAGAAATGTGGCTTGTATTGAGGCAATGCTGTTCTCCAGCCATACGCTATTTTATCATCAGCCCTTCTTGAGGGCAGTGCTTGCTTGCATAATATTTTCCCCTCATTCTCCCCCACCACTCTACACAGCCCATCTCCTGAGAAGGCTCCTCCTGCAAAATCCCCTCCTCTTTTGTCAACAGGTGGGTCATTTCTGCTGAATTGCCCCAATTTTGGACACTTTTCCTAAAATCCCACCACTGCAGTCTTTTTGCCTCCTCATGCCCTCCCACAGGAACACTTGGCTCTGCACCTCCCACCACCTGAAGGTGCTGGTGGTAGCACACCCTTTGAGCGTAGATTAATGGAGTGACCACAAAATAAGAGCAGCCAGGAGTCACTTAACCCATCCCACAGATCAGAAAAGGTGCTGCTGAACAGGTACAATGGTTGCTTCTTGGTCACAGCCCATCTTTCCTGTGGAGCCATAGAGCTGGCAGTGTGTCACCTTGCCCCTTCCCCAATCCTTAACCTGCGTTAGGGATGGGAAACTTCGTTACATATTTCATGAAATTCAATTAAGAAATGCAGCTCCTTCTCCGTGGCCTCTGATGCCCTGCTCTACTCACACTAGGGAAAAAACCCTATTTATTATCTTGTGCCAGAGCCATTAGAGCTTTGTGCTGGGTTGATTTATTCCTCCTGCTGGTGAAGGTGCCAAAGCCTCTGAGGCGTCTGTGAGTGAGAGAGAGAGGTCAGTTAAAAGTGCAGGGTGTCTCCTCCTTTTCTCTTGGCTAAGTGAGAGATCTTCATCTTGGTTTTACGACTGGGCCTCGTCCACGCTGCTCCAAAGCTGCTCAGAGCAAGGCAGCCATGGGTGGGAGACAGCTCAGCACTCCCCATCCTCGCGGGGTGTTTCATATTCACCTTGCCTGTTCCTGGGACCCGCCAGCTCCAGCAGCTGGAAGGACAGCACTCGTGTGGAAGTAATCAGATTGCAGGCAATGTGCTGGAGGATATTGAGGAATAATTTTGGCATCATGGGATTTGAATTGATCCTAAGCCAGCCATGCAGTGCATTTTATACTCTGCTATCTAATTACAGGCAACACGGACAGTGATGCCTTTTGTTGAAGCTGCCTAATGCTTTCCATTACCAGACCGTGGGTTTCAGTTGTTTGAAAATGAATTATGTTAATCTGGGGTGAAATCTGCCAAGCAAGCTCTGCCTCAGCTCCAGTTTGTGCTTGGAGATTTTATTTGGGGATTTTTTTGAGTGTCCACCTGAGGTATTTTAGGTTTCCAAGAAAGAGGCTTAGGACAAGTATGTTGCTTACTTTTTTTTTTTTTTTTTTTAATTTTTAAAAAATAAACTGCTTAACTGAGTGCTGTGATACCTCAGTGATACAGGAGTGGGGACCTGACTTTTTTTTTTTTTTTTTTTTTGAGATTTAACCTTCCTTTTTGCATACTCCCTCCCTGGAAGTGTTCAAGGCCAGGTTGGATGGGAGGAGCAACCTTACCCAGTAGTGGCATCCCTGTTCATAACAGGGGGATTGGAACTTGATGATCTTTGGGGCCCCTTCCAACCCAAACCATTCTGATTCACTGCAAATTCATCCAAAGTTTGCAAACCTAAGAAAAACCCAGCCAAACTCTCCAAAAATCTCATGTTGCGTATGGTGTGTAGCAGAGGTACACAATTCAACATCTGAATTTTGCTTTAATTCTATCAGTACTAAATATGCCTCTTTCTGGAGCTGTTTGGGCTCAGCAGAACCTTCACTGAAGTGGCTCCTTGTGGTAAGAAAGAGACCACGGTGGTTTGAAAAATAAATTACTACAGAAAGATTGGCTCTGCCAGAAGCACTGATAACAGGGGTTTGACATTTCATGGTGTGTGAGCACTTGACTTTGCAAATTCCCTGTTCTTTTAAAGCTGAAGCTTCATTTTGTGGAGAATAATCCACAGAAGTCCCTTGAAAACAAAGCTGCAGCACACCCTATAGAACATTAGAGCCCATCATTTCCCTGTGCTCCTGGGCACTTTTAATGGCTGTTGACTTCTAGTCTGGAGGAACAATCTCCAGTTTCATGTGTTCCTTACTCTGCATGCAAAAAGGGATTTTGAAGACTGCAAACAAATAAATCCTCCTCTTGCAGAGGAAAGACACCAAGAGGAAAATCTTGAACCAGGAAAAAAGTCTACTAATTTAAACCTTTGGATTAAGTCTTTCCTTTTCTCACATCATGAAGAAAAAAGAAAAGGCTCAGGGATCTTTGTACATTCAGTTGCGGACCTTCATGAAATAGCTTCAATATATCACTTATTTTCTTAATCTTCAAAAAAATACTTTGAAAATAAGGATTGTCGTACCAGGAAGCAAAAAAACCCAGCTACCTGGTAGAATAGTTAAAATTTTCTTCTCCAGAAATTTTCTTCTGCTTTCTTACCAGAATTTCACTGAAACACTCTATTGTCTTTTTGGTAAGTGTAACAAGAGCTTTGTACACATACTCCAAAAACCTCACACAAACCACTGGTAACCAGTCAGGGGATCTGGTGATGAGCTGGTTTTTCCTTTGGCTTGGTTGTGCTATAGTTCTGGTCTGTATTGTGGAAATATTTAGTTCTGCTCCCAAAAACCGAGCCAGAGCTCTGTAGATGTGCTGAACTTTTCACTTGGCAACCAGGCTTCATTTGCAGAACAAACTTTTAGCTGTGATGGGACTGAGCTCCTGCTCTTTCTTGTGGTTTCAATGTGGATGGAGTCCAAGCGATGACAAGAACGAACACTGTGGAAAAGAAGTCCTGGGAGAAACACTGTCTGAGAACCAGGCTGGGAAGCTGGAAGCCCTCAGATGGGGAGAAAAGGGCTGAGAATGGGTCAGAGATTGTCAACCAAGTTCACCTCCAAAATTAAGGTGGTTTCACACCTCCCTTCTGTCCCCAGGGACTTGCTCTCCCATAGGGCTGCATCGTGTTCATTGACACCCTGAAAGGCAGAGAAGTTTGGGTGAAAATTCACTGTTTGGCTGTGAAACCTGGAAGATGTCACATTCAGCGAGTGCAGGACACTCTCCTGGATCAGGGATCCAGGCTCTTTTGCTTCTCCAGTGCATGCCAGAAGTGCTGCAGGGATGAGAGGCTCTGACAGGAGCCCCGCAATGCAGAACAAAAACCGTGCAAGGAGGCGATCCAGCTCCATCAACCCTCTTTGTATTATTTTGGGTGATATCTAAAGAAAACAGGATAGCAGAACTGTCTGTTTCGAACCATTCAAAGCTATCCAAATCTCCAGTGCAATGGAGACTGCAGGAATTTTATCACTGCCATTTTTCACGGGCAGCAGCACTGAAAGCGGAGCGTTTGCTTGCGAGATGACTGCGTTAAGTTTTCACCTGGGAGCCAGCTGCTTAACCAAACTCATTGAAAATATCACCCCGCTCTGACCAAAGAATGAGAGTCTGGGTGAGCAGAGGCATCCAGCTGTGAAAAATGAACACTGAAAACAATGGAGTTGTCACTTCTCCTACCAGGATGCAAATAAATACCGGGGCTGTCAGGCTGGCAGTTCTGCTGGACCATTAATTTAGCACAAAGACGTTCTGCAGAGCAGGGGATGACAGCTGATCCATCACCCCCAGTGATCCAACCCCTCAATAAAAACCTCTTCAGAATGGGCTGTGATACATATTTTTAAGCCACATTATTATGTTAAGCTTTCATAAGACACATTATCTCTAAATGGCGAGTGTTGCAGAGCAGCTTCAGTTTATGTGATCATAATTTGCAGAATATTTTTTTTCAATACCTTTTGCAGTTTATGTATTGGCTGATATTGTGGACTTGGCAGTGCTGAGTTAATGGCTGAACTTGATGATTTCAAAGGTCTTTTCAAACCTAAATGATTCTATTATTGTATCTAGAGTCAGACATGGTTAATATGTGGGGTTCTATATATATATTTCCAGGGATAGTGAAGTCACCATTCCTTGAAGTAGTAGAGTAGACACAGCACTTTGTGATTGGGTTTAAGGATTGTGATGGTATTAGGCCAAAGGCTGGACTGATGATCTTGAAGATCTTTTCCAGCCTTGATGGTTTTATGATTTTATATGGACTTAGGCACCCTTATGATGTGAAAAGTGTCATCGAAGCACAGCTCCAACCTCATTTCCCTGACACTGGGTTGCGTCTCAGGTTTGTTCTGTGCTTCCTTGGATGCCTCCTGATGGGGTTTTATGGAATTGTGTCATTGCAGCCTGCCAGGGGAACAGCTACGGCCCGGGCTGCAGGAACACTTGTCACTGTCACAACGGAGCTCTCTGTCACCACGTAACCGGGACGTGCCTTTGTAGCCCAGGCTGGAAAGGAGCCACCTGCCAAGAAGGTACAGTTGGAAATTCAAACCCCTGCCTATGGATTATAGGAGGGAAAAATGAAACATGTGTTTGGGGAAAGCTCACTGGTATTTTAACTCTCAGCTCGTTGCCCTGTGTTGTCATTGGGTTTGGATCCACAGTGACGTGAATTGGTCCATTAAATTAATCCCTGACACTGTGTGATAGGATCCCTGTGTGTACAGGGCAGAGGGGTGAGACAGCTATAAACTGGAAAGAGAGCTGATTTTGAAGACTGATGAAGGGAGAAGAGGTCCATAAAACTCCCAATTATGATGCTGAAATGAAGCTCTGTTTCTTTTCTATGGCCTGCTTTACTGTCCCATGCACCAGACTGATCCTCGGCATTACCGTGTGCTGTTCCAGACAGAGCCTAAATCCAGAACATGTGAAAGGCATTCAGCCTTCCAGCCTTGGCAGTCAGACCCGTACGAGTGGCTCAAACACAAGCCCAGCTCCACAGAGCCTTAAGAAGAGGCTGGCAAGGAAAGGCTGCACTGTGGCTTGCGTTGCACATCCTAATCCATGCATCCCAGGCACTTGGAAAAGGCTGTCCATCCCTGTTGCAGAAGGCTCCGTGTTCTGGGCCTTCCCCACGAGGTCCCTGGGGTGGCAGCAGTACCATGGAGCTGGGAATGCTGCTGTGGGTGCTCTTGGCTGAGCAGGGATTTGGAGTCAGCACCTCTACTCAATGGCCGCCCTTCAGCACTCCGAGAGGATTGTTAGGGAAAGGGGATGAAAGCTGGCAGGGGTAGAGTAATAAATAAATTTAGCATGTTCCCCTCTTAAAACCTGATATGAAGAGGCCTCTCCATGAAGGGTTTAAAAACTGGGAAGGCACCAAACTGTTCTTGTTGACATGTTAGGCATGACCTAATTTTTTCTGTTTTGTCCAAAGGCCACAGATACAAAACCAAAATGAAAGTTACGAAAGATGTTTCAAACACACCTTTTCTCTTTAAATACATGTCTGGGGATTTCTTTTCTCTTTGAAGTGAGGAGGTAGAAGAAGTGTGTGAGGCTGGGGGAGCCATCCTCTGGTGCTTGTGCTTTTCCAAAGTGAGAGCTTGCTCCTGTTACCATCTTAAAGAGGTGTCACTCCAGCACATGGCAGAGGTGTGTGATTTTTTGCCAGAAAATTAGGTTCTAGCCATAAGAACTGGTTGTGATGGGAATTAATAAACTTTCTTAATTAAAATTAGGTAAATGGTGAAATGTCATCAGCCAGCTGTGGGCAGCAGGATCAGTTAGAGAAGGAGCTGTGAATTTAAGAGGACTGTACAAAGACATTCTGAGAACAGGGAAATCAGGGACTGCATTCCTCAGTGTTGAGAAAGCTGGAAGGAACCAAAAAAATATTTTTTGTAGGTACAAACACAAAGTCTCAAGGTTATTTGGTGAGTCACTAATTCACTTCATCACCTACTTTGTTCCCAGACCAGTTTTACAATGGTCAGGGTAATTCCTTGTCGGTCGTGTCCCCATTTCTGCTTGGTTGTACCTCCCACAGCATCTTCTAGGGATGTAAGATGGGAGAGGTGGTGTTGAACCTGTGTCCTGCTCCTGCACTTCCTCATGGAAGCTTTTCCCTGCCTCCCTTCACAGCCTGTCCTCCCGGGTGGTACGGAGCAAACTGCCTGCAGCGCTGCCTCTGCCACGGCCAGGCCACCTGCGACCCTGTGAGCGGCGAGTGCCAGTGTCCCCAGGGCTGGACGGGGACAGCCTGTGAGCTGGGTGAGTCTCACCACCTCCTCCACCCCTCTAGCACCTCGGTTCAGTCACTCTTGCAAGGAAGTTCAGTTGTGGTGGAGTCTGGTTTGAGACAACCTGGAAGAAAAAGGAGACAGAAGGATGGAGAGCACCAGGTGGGAAGAGGTTAAAAAAAACTGGGGTGGTTTAGTCAGAAATGAAAAGGCTGAGGGGAGACATGATATTGGTACTTGAATATCCATGGTGCTGGAAACTTGCTGGGCAGAGGAGAGGAATAAGGTATTCTTTGGCCTTTGGGAACAGGGAAGATAGGTAATGAGCTCCATTTAAGGAGAAAAAATGGAAATCCTTAAAGAGGAAAATCATGTATTTCTAGAGAATTTTGCCAAAGGAAGCTTCACAATTTCCTTCACTGAAGGTTTTTAGGGCCAGTTTAAGTGGCTCATCATGGTGTGGAGGCATGAGGGAGTTCCTTCTGGGGTTGCTCCAGCCTGGCCCTGCCATCAGGCTCCCCCATCCTGTTTCAGAGTGTGGGGACGGGCAGTTTGGAGAGGGCTGTGAGCAGAACTGCAGCTGCCACCACGGGGTGTGTGACCAGCCCTCAGGGAAGTGCCTCTGCCGCGCCGGCTGGACTGGGGACCGCTGCGATGTTGGTAAGGGCAGCTCCTTCTGTAAATCCTTCATTTTAACCATCAGCCAGTTCTGCCTCCACAATATGAAGTCCTTTTCTATTTTCTATCTTAATTTTCCCATATTTTGTAGGCCAGTCAGAATTTGTGCCCACTCACGCTGTGTCTCAGCCCCACGACCAGGTCTCTGCCCAACCACACCCTTGTCCAAATCGTTTTGTCTCCTCCTGCCTCTGTTCCCTGCCTGCTAACAAAATGAAGGCGTTTCTCTACCTTACACACACGAGGAAGAACACATGAAAGAGAGGGAGTTTAAGGAGAGTTTGCCAGATCAGCCACCTGCTGCTGAGTCTCTGTGGGTCATTGAGGGGATCTCAGCAAACTGGACTGTGATGGTTCAGATTTACAGATCCGGCACATGATCCAGATTTGACACAGCTGTTTGGCATGCTCAGAGCCATCTGAATCCCTGAAACAGGGATTAATCTCATACACAGGTGACTTAAGACATGCTTTCGGCTCAGCCACTGAGGTGCTGTGCTTTTAGCAAGCCACAAGCAGCTTTCTGAGGTCTCCTGAGGCACTGAGGACTCAAAGCCTCGGCCACCAGTGTGACCTGTAAAGCCTTTGCAGTGCCCTCCTCCCTTTCTCTTTGGTCACTTTGCAGGGACCCGGGAGGTGGAAGCAGTTTGTGGGCACAGTTCCCACTGCTCAAACAGCTGTCCCCAGCTGTGTCAAAGCAAACAGCATCACCCTCTCCGTGGACCCCATCTGGATTTGTACTCCAGGCTGTAACTAAGTCTTTGCAAACTTCCCTGTGCGGACTCATTAGCAGCCAGCCTTTCGTGCTGTTGATATTTTTAATACCTTCTCCTTCACGGATATTTCTGGCCGCGCAGCGTGCTGAGCGTACTCCCGAGCAGGAGCTGAGGCAGGAGGGGTCGCGGCCGACTGCCAGCGGAGGCCGCTCCCCACGCCGCAGGTAGAACGGTGCTGTCTCTCCTTGCTCGCAGCCTGCCCCCCGGGGTTCTTCGGCCAGCGGTGCGAGGAGCGGTGTGGCTGCGCCCACGGCTGGTCCTGCCACCCCCACACCGGAGCGTGTCACTGCCAGAGGGGGTGGCGAGGGAGGCACTGTGACAAACGTGAGTGCGTGGAGGCCGGCGGCCCGGGCTGGTGCACGCCTTGCCCCCCACATCCAGGGCTCTCCGTGGTGGCTGGGTGTCTTCACGCCCTCGTTCCGCGGGGCCGGGCCGGAGCTGCTGGCAGGGATGGGTCCGTGGAGGGCGGAGGCTTTGTCCCGTCCTGCTGGCGCTGACAGGGTCGGTGTCCCCCCACAGCTTGCCTGCCGGGCCGCTACGGCGCGGGCTGTGCCCGGCGGTGCCGCTGTCCCCCGGGAAGGCCGTGCCACCACCTGACGGGCGCCTGCGGATGTCCCCCGGGATTCACCGGCCACGGCTGCGAGAAGAGTAAGTTTGTCATCGCAACACAAGCGCTTCCCTTGTCAATTAATTAAGGAATTGGTTTCTTGAATAAAAACACGGCAATGCGATGCCTGAAGAGGGAGGAGACAGAAAGCTGACAGGAGGGAAGATGGCCAGGGGCTGCTTGTCCCTCACCCAGGTGGTTTGGGCTGCTGGGCTTTGCCCTCTCCGTGTTTGCAGCTGCCGGACTGGCAGGGAGCAGCCAGGGGCTGAGCTGGGCCCAGAGCAGCTGAGGATGTGCTGCTGGAGCCAGCCGTGCCCACAGCCAGGGCTGGGCTGTCGGTAAAGCAGCAGCTCAGCTTTCGCTGGCCTTGTCCCTGTGAGGGGCCATCTATTCCTGCTCTCAGACCTCATGGGAAGGACATTTTCTGGCTTTTATTAGCATGGAATTTGGTCCCCCAGAGCTGTCTTTGGAAGCAGGCTCCTGCTCTCACCCCAGCTGCAACACCCCGACTTTGTTCCTCCCTACAAAACTTTGCCTGAGCCCTGCTTTAGAAAAAAGAGAGCCAGCAATAAATAAGAATCAAAAGGATTGACATCGGTGTCCCGTATCCTCCACCAGAGGACTCTAAATGCTGACCCACAACCAGGGCAGCTTAATGGAAATGAGATGTAAGAATTAAATGTGGAAGGTCCAAAACCTGTAGGCAATGTGGCTGTCAGCAGCAGAATGAAACCTGTGAAGATGTTGATGTCGCAGCAGCTTTGCAAGTTTAAACTCTCGGCAAAAGGTAGAATGTCGTTATCCACACGCCTGGTCCCTTGGGAATTATACTGTTATTTTAGTCAATTTTACCTGACATTTCCGTATGATTTTTTTTCTAGTGACAAGAAAATTGTATCTGGCCCTTGACAGTTGGGCACAAATTGACTGAACAAAACAAAATCAAGCAGTCAAGTAACCCCCAAGTAAATGTAATAAATCCAAAGTCCCGGAGGACAG
Organism: Callaeas wilsoni; assembly: GCA_013398955.1. Classification (NCBI taxonomy): domain Eukaryota; kingdom Metazoa; phylum Chordata; class Aves; order Passeriformes; family Callaeidae; genus Callaeas; species Callaeas wilsoni. Next base: position 139,037 of record VWPU01003214.1, read on the forward strand.
CGTCATTCCGTAGGCAGGGATTTTATTTAATAAATTTCAGCCCGCTTTTTGTTTGAGTGCTATATTTACCAAGACAAATTTAATTTATTGCTTTGCATTTCTTCTTCCCAAAGCTTGTCCACCGGGCACGTATGGACAGGACTGTCACGGAGTGTGCCAGTGCCCAGCTGAGAATCAGGAATGCCACCCTGTCACTGGCCACTGCTCCTGCAGCCCGGGCTACCACGGGGCCCAGTGCCACCTCCGTGAGTATTTTTGGGGCTTGCTGCCTGTCTGACAGAGGGCTGAGTCCTGCAGGAGCATCTGATGGTGCTTTGGGTTTGTCTGTGTCAGTACAGCGATGACTGAGAGATGTAGAGGTTAATCATAGTATAAAAGTTACAGTATTACAAATAAGTTACAGGAAGTAAGCATAGGGTGGGTTAATTTACACTGAAAGAAGTAGTTGTATTATTGCAAGGAATTAATTTTTAAAAACATATTGTAAAAAAGTTGATTAATAAGGTTAATTCAAAAATGTAATTAATTCAATCATTTAAATTAATTTTTAAAACCCTGAGATTTACCAGCTAAATTCTTTCCGATTTCATGCCACGCTAAAGAGTATAAAGATCGTTCTCTGCATTTGCATCTTTCAACTACACCTGGATATTGTGCAGCTCTCTCATTTCCAAATACCAAGTCCAAAATACTTCCCGAAATCTCTGCATGCTCAAGTAAGGACAAATGGTTATGAGAAAACAACAAGCTGAAATTGGCAATAAATCCGAGTGATTCATAAAGTCCTTTCAGTTGCAGAGCCTTCTGAGGAACAATCAAATTAAACCAACTGTTACTCTGGATTGAAAAATGGTGACTAGTGTAGAGGACAGAATGCCAACTGGCCCAATGCTCCATCATAAAAAGTATTCCCAGATCCACATGGCTCATGCTGGTATTTTAGGATATCTGTAAAGTTGTTTCTGGTGGAATGTGGCGACTGATAAGAAACATATACCAAAGCAGCCAATAAAGGAGACAGTTAATTACCCTTTTATTTACAACTTTAATTTTGGTTTTACTCCACGGCTTGTAATAGTGTCATTTAGAGGAGAAAAAAAAGAAAAAAAAAAAGCTGTTGTCTTTCATACTCATTTTTTCTCTCTTTGGCGAGTGCTTATTTCCCTTTCTTGGGAATCCAGCACAGCTCTGTTTGGCTTAATTGCTTTTTGGGGTGACAATTTGGATACAAAAGCCAGCTGTAACACGTGCAGCTCTAGCAAGGGTTAAACCACTGTTCTATTCCTTGAGCAGAAATGGGAGAAAGACTCACTTTAGAGATGGGCCTTTGTATTGCCATCGTATCATCACAAGTTATTCTTTAAAATATAAATTATAAATAAAATACAAAGGATTGATTCCGTCCTCCTTTGTGCATCAGTTTTTGCTGTAAGTGAGATCGAAATCTGGCCTTCAACATCGGGGCTGGAGCCATCTGGATCCATTATACATTAGATTATAATAAATGTTGTAGTAGGGCAGTAGTGGAGATCAACTATTTAACAGGATCATTTTAAAAGACTTAATCATGGTCAGCCTATTACTTTTATGTAGCAATTTCTCAGTAGTCATTACCTGTGTGTGTAACACTAAATCTCTGTAGTTACAGTAAATGTCCTCTAACTTACTTAGATACTTCAGGTTTTATTTCAGAATTTTAAAATTTAAAGCATTAACGATTACACCAAAGTTCTGATAGAAAATATATAAAAAGATTCATTGCAAAATAAAATCTGTGTTTTTCTGCATTCAGGGGGGATTTTTGCCATAGGTTTCTGTGTAGCTGGGGTTAAACCTATAGAGTGTGAGATTTGAGCTTTCATGGTGTTTTGTACTTTGAGATTCCAAAAATAGACAGCAAGTTCTTAAACACGGGTTTGTTAGATATTTATTGGAGAAATAATGGAATGATGGAAGTTCAAAGAAAAATACTCATCTGTGTTGGCGTTATTCCTGTTGTCCCCTGTGCCACTCATAGCCAGACACAAAAAATAGAAGGAAAACAGTTAAATGTGAGTTATTTTAGGTTTAGGTCAGTGGAGGGAGAGATTGTGGGCCTGATTCTGAAGTGACTGACTGAAAACCAAGGACAGCTCGCGTGACTTCGGTGGGAATACTCCAAGTTCCTGCTGTCCTCACTGCAGGGAAAGCTGGGGCTGCTCCAGGGTGAAGAAGCTCTCGATAGAATATTAAAACCAGCACAGGGAGCCGCTCCCAAACGGGCTCTGCTCCAGTCAACATGTGGTTCGATGCTGCTGGAAACAGTTTCTGGCAACTGTTGCTGTATTTATAGTACAGTGAAAAAAGGTTCAAGAAAGTATCTATAAAAGGTGTAGTTGGCTGGGAAGTCAAATTTCCAGGAGCCAAGAGCAACGGGGCTTTCATGTTCTCAAATTTTGGAGTGAGGAGCTGAAACAGTCTCTTGGCAGGGTCCAGAGGAAGCAGACAAACGAGCAATAAGGTTCCCATCACTTGTCCATAACTTGGTGGATGGGCAGATCTACTTGTTAAAAGGAGTAAAAAGCAATAAGTGGTGGTGAAATGATTTTTTAAAAAAAAGCATGTTATGTTTCTGTGACATTGACTGGGCTGGAGGCACCCAGAGCCAGAAAGATCTCACCAGCTTCACCTTCAAGCTGTAGGTGACAGGATGGGTCAGAAGGGATTATTTGACAGTGCAATTAATAGCATTGGTCAGAAAAGCCTCGGTGCCTCAGTGTGTGCAATTGCTGTCGAAAGATTTAGGAGCTCTTGGTCATGACAAGCCCACTCAAAGCAGAAGGAAAATCAGGAAATGAGGTGGAAATCTGGCTGCCACTCTTTTGTTCGCAGAAAAAACATAAGTCAGAAGCACAGGAAACTGTTAAATTAGAAAATGTCTTTATGAGATAACTGGTGGTGCAAGAATAGCCCTCTTTAGAAAGGCAGAGCCTACTGAAATGGTGGGACATGGTGCAAATTGCCCTCGTTATCTGCATCAAAATTCTTCTGCAAAGTACTAACAGATGAGGTGGCCTGGTTGCTGATCGTGTGCACGTTGCAGCAGCTGAACTTGCCCTGCTTGAACTAAAATACAGGAAATACTGCAAGGGCAAATAATCTGGTAAGGAGGGAATTACTGCAACCCGTTCAGTAATGGAGCAACTACTGCTAGCCATGAGCTAAGGAATAACTCTGAAAGCTTTGGCAGGGAGAAGCAGCATCTTTGGGAGTTCGGGAGACAGAATTTTAAAAAAGGAGAAAATCCAAATGATGACCAAAAGGAAAAGGAGGAGGAAAAGAGAATCTCACATAGAGTAATTAAACCATTGAGTCTGGATGAGTCCTTAACTTCAAGTCTTGGTGGGAATGAAGGGGGTGTTGCAGGGCTCGCTCCTCGATGCCAGGGCTTGCACGTGAAACAGATTTTGCATCCTGGCAGATGGAAGCCCTGATGACAAAGCATTCATTGGGAAGAATCTGTGGCTGAGAAGGGCTGGGGGGAGTAGCTGCGTGTTATAAAAGTGTGTATCTGTTTAGTCCTGATGATCTGCTATCCTGGTTTGAGCAGAAGCCAACGTTCAGTTTTATTTTAAAAGGCACCCTTTCAAAGCTTCCCCATAAGCTCTCCCTCGCTATTGAATAGTTCAGAAAAGCCAGAGACTTCTCCAGCCACTCAGGCCATGCTTTCGTGCCTTTAGGAAAGAGAAAATACATGAAGTTATTTATGCACAGATTGCAAGGGATCTGTTGCTTGGAGACGGGAGCAAATATATTTTCAGCCAGTTTCCAAAGTAGCCATAGACTTTCCTTCTGCCAGGGAAGAGAAGGAAGGGGCGAGCAAAGAACTGACATTTGGAAGTAGTAGCACAAGTGGAACTGTTGGGTGATGATCATGCTGCTCAAGCACCAGCTACTACTTCTTCCAGTGCACTGGAAAATTAGGAGAATAACCTGCATCTCCAGAGTTAGAGGTGGCACACTGGAGGTTCAGTGGTGCCCATGCCCAGCAGCTCTGCCCAGCTCTTACCCTCAGTTCCAACCTCCATCACTCTAAAGATCATCCTGAAGACATAAACTAAGCGTGGCAAATGCATTTACATCTTCCTGATGTTTTGTTCAATTCTCCTTGAACATTAGCTGTCCCAAAAGAAACCACAATTCCTCACTACCACCTGGAAAACCTCTCCATGGGTAGTTTGTTGCCATGCAACACTGGCTCAGCAGTTTATCCAGGTGTAATGATTCTTCTGGTTCTTATAAAATACAGCTGCTTTGTTTTTTTGCTCAGAGAATTTTCTGGCTTTGCCTTTAAATAATGTTCCTCCCATATCTATCTTCTCAGAAGGTGTCTTCTGAAATTCTGTATTGCTGTCCATGTGCAAATATTCATGGTCTTCCATCCACAGGGCTGGAAGGGAACTTAAAGCTCATCCAGTTCCAGCCCCTGCCGTGGGCAGGGACACCTTCCACTATCCCAGGCTGCTCCATCCAACCTGGCCTTGAACACTTCCAGGGATGGGGAATCCATGACCCAAAAAGGCAACCACTAGCAATGCCAGCTCCAGTTTGCAGGGAAGGAGTAGATTATAGAGGAAACAAGCTTTCTCCAACTTGCACGTTTTTAGAAAACGTGACCTACCCCATATCCGTAAAAGAGGCAGAAATGGCTCACAGCTTCTCACTGTCTTGGGCAAACCAGGTGGCTGCTGCCCAAAGGAAGAGAGAGAATGGCCCCATCTCTCCTTCTGTGTAGGAGGGAAAGAGGGAATGGGTTCATTTGGAATGGAAATCCCAAGAGGAAAACCTCTGTAGAACTGGGCTCGCTTTTCTTGCTACTGTCACATAAGGGGAATGGGAGAGCACAAAGCCAGGAGCAGCAGCACTCAGTCCAGCTCTCCAGGGGTTTGACATTGCAATCAGTGCTGTCCCAAGGGCCACGTTGTCCAAAGCAGCCATCTGCTCCTCAGTGCCCGCTCCTGGCCCTCTGGAAGTGAATAACCTTGGAACATGAAAATCAAACTTCAATTGAAAGCAGCAAAGTGCTTATGACATGAAATGCAACAGGCCCAGTAGCAAACTAACCTAATTGCTGGGTATTTTTCTTTTAAAACAGGGTGTCCAGAAGGTACTTATGGTTCCAACTGCCAAAATCCCTGTAAATGCATGAACGGAGGCCACTGTGACCCTGTGTCGGGAACGTGTGATTGCGCTCCCGGTTTCATCGGAGCCAACTGCAGCAAAAGTAAGCCAACATTCATGTTCTGCTTCTGTCAAAACACAGCAAAGCGAATCATTTGCATAGGAGCTTGTCAGTAGAAAAACAGACAGAACCCAGCTACCTCTTCCTTGAATTGTAAATCAGGATTCCAGCTTTGTAAAAAATCTCTTGCAAAATATTTTCCCTCTCTTCTGCATGCATAGAAGCAAGGACACTCATCCCAGAATTACAGCCTGCTTGCCCAAATTTATTTCTAGAGCCAACTCAGCATGAATTGCTCAAGTTCCTTCTTCCTGTCCAAAATTTCGAGGTTGAGAAATTATCTGAATATTTTGCTTCACACTGTGGTGCCATTAGTTTCAATAAATGGGAAAAAGATCAAGTTTTGTCATGGCAAAACTGGTAAAGACTCCATGGCAACCCTACTGTTACTTCTCTGTTTCAGAGCTAAATGGTGTGGCTGAATTTCTGTGCTGCTTCCAAAGCTCTGGTCTCTGTGAAGTTCTCTTCAGCTTATTCACAGAAAGTCAATGTTTGGATGTTTAGTTGCCCGTAGCTTTGCTCTTCGGTGTTGGGCAGCATCAATATTAAGGAAGGAAAGATGTTTTAAGCTGGAAAGATGAGCAGCTGATATTCAGTTGTACATTCACTTTTCTGATAGGAAAGACAGTAAATATTCCATGTGAAATCATGGATTATATTTATAACCTCAAGTGGTCTCAGAAGGTAAAGCAGTTGTGTCTTTAGGTGGGTTTTGGCTTCATAGGTGTTGCTTTGAAGCGCATCAGGTGCAATAAAAACAAAGCCAGCTCTCCCCCTAAGATTGTGGCTACGTTAAAAATGAAAACTGGCGTTGGATACTCTGGGTGTTTAACAAATCCTGTGTTCCCTTCAGCTTGCCCCGAGAGCCGCTATGGGAAGGACTGTGCCCAGTTCTGTGCCTGTGGCAAAGGTCAGTGTGACCCACGGACTGGCAAGTGCACCTGTGCCCCCGGCCACACGGGACCTGCCTGTCAGCAAGGTAACGGAGCGGGAGCCCAGGTCGCCTCACCAGCGGGTGACACACTAAAAACACCCTGCAAATACACCTCAGTGCCAAACATTGTTCACAGCCACGTTCCTCAGGGCCTTTGCCAGTAACGCTGCAGCTTGGGGTGCTCAGCTTCTATCTCTCCCTGCTCCATTACCCAGCCTAATCCTGCCCACACCTCCCTGCCACCCGCACTGCCAGGGCACTGCATTCTCCAGGCAGCTGAGGGGAAATGTTGGGACAGAGTGTTTGGGTGAAACTGATAATAATCATGGAGTGGTGTCCCACCACCCTGGGGAGACACCAATCACTTGGGATACATGTGGGGAGCATGTGTTTGTATTTATTCCCTGTCACCTTCATCTTTTTCTTGGGGTGCTAATTTTTGGGTTTTTTCAAACTTTGTTAATTCTCTGTAGTGTGTCCCCAGGGACAATATGGCCCCAACTGCCACCTGACATGTACCTGTCAGAACGGTGGCATCTGTGACCACGTGGATGGCAACTGCACCTGCGGGCTCGGCTGGACAGGGACATCCTGTGAGAAAGGTGATTTCCTGCTTCGATGGCAGTAGATTTGTACACTTGAGCTGGGGTTTGCAGTGTCCCCAGACACCCGTAGACAAGGACAGTTTCCAAACTGCCCCTAGTTAGAGCTTCAGGTCTTTTTTCAAAGCTGGTTTCCTCACCAGTCCTGCTCATGAAGTCCCTTGCACACTTTACTCCATTATTCCTTCTTCACTCAATTATTTCTTCTCCTGTCCAGCTTTTGTGTTCTTTTGTTCTTAGGAACGTTGGTTTTTGTCTTCTTTCGTGTGATCCTCAGAGTAGCAGAAGCCTGTCTTCCTCTCTGGTTCTGTTCTTCTCTTTCATTCTTCCCTTCTGGACTGGAGTTGTATATCCCATGTATTGACTTCCCAGATGTTCTGACAACATCTGTCTGAAGCAATCGAGATGGTCCTGCTCTCTCACCCTTACTTCTCCATGACAACTCTCCCTTATGCAAGACAAAGCACACTAACAGAATAAGCTCATATTCTACTCCAGAATCCCTCCTGTCAGCCCAGTCTTCCCACAACTGTCCCGTCCATCTCCCAAAAACCATTCTGCATTTCTGTGTTGCTATTTTTGTACATAAGAGATAGTTGTATAGTTACGGACTTACATGTTCAGGAAACCACAAGTTTACTGGTATGAAATATAAGTAGTTAGTTCTGAGTTGACATTCAAGACAAATGTCATCATTAAATCATAACTGCCATGGTTCAAGCTCCCCAACACCCTCCCAGGCCCTCCTTTACAGCACTTCTATCCCTGACACCTGTAGAACATCCACCTAAAAATCCATATATATCTATACCAAGGACTGGTTGTTACAAGGGAGTGTCCCTATATAAAAGTCTCTTAGAGAAATGACTCTTTTTAGCAGCATTCTGAGATGCAGTTGTTTCACTCTGCAGCTGAGGACACTCAGAGCCCCATCTATGTGCAGAGGAGGAGCAGGGAGGAAAGGAGAGATGCAGCTACTCACAGTGGGAATCCTGTGAGGATTCAGTGGACAGTGAATGTTCTCTGTGGACAGGCTCTAAAACATTTGCAGTTAACCAATATCTGGCTGACCTGGCATTGCAAAGGCCACCTGTGCTCATCTCCATTTGCCTGTTCCTGGAGATCTCTGTAGTCACCTGTAGGCTGCATTGGGGCTGCCAGGCCTCAGCAGGGTGATGCAGATGTCCCCACGTGGAGCAGTGGATTGTGGATGTATCTCACAGGTAAAACATCTCTGGAGTGGAGCAAGGGGGGCAGACGTGCACACATTGTATAAGGAACTGTGTGTTGTATCACTGGAAAGAGCTTCGCTATTTATCTTTTGACAGAGAGAGTGAAATTATTGGAAAATTGAGTCTTGATCTCCACAGCAGTGTGGGTTTGAGTGTGTTGTGACTGGAAATCAAAGACAGCTAATCAGGCATCCTTTTAATAGAGATTAGATACGATGTTCCTGGAAGATCCTGTCTGGCATTTGCAGAGTTCTCAATCTGATTATTTGGACGGCCACGCTCGTTTAAGTTCGTCTGCCTGGATTCAAATTATCCCAGCAGTGGGAAGTTAACTTATTCAGAGATGATGCTGAGGTTAATTATATTGGCACAGTCTCTTCTGCATGACTTGGCTTTCAGTAATTTGAGAAGTGTTTAGTTCTGTAAAAGCAGATAGCTCATTATACGTGGACAGACTGTTGCTATGTGTGAAAAAGATCCTCCTGGCTTTATTAGGAATTCAAATAGTGTGAACTCCAATGATAACACAGAGGGGGAAAAGCTTCATGTTTTCTTTCACACTTTTTAAGTGCCTAAATATTGCTGTGGATAAAGAGAAAAAAAAAGAAAATCTAATTTATGCCATTCACTACATGGCTTTACAGCACATGGTGCATGTTCAGCATCGAGCCTGTGAAGAGACAAATTGAAAAAGGCAGACTGTTAAAAGTATGAGGAAATTGCTGTTCAAACATCTATATAACATAAAAAATTTCTCACCAAAGTATGTGAATGCATCATAGTTGTGCAGAAATCCTGTGTCTTCATAACAAATATTGTTGGGTCTGCAAATTGTTCTCCGGGCATCACGTCTGGGCAATGCAATCTGTCACATAGGAGCTTTTCTGGGTGAGGTCAGTGATTGTCTGCTTGATTGATTGTCTGTTTTTCTGTCCATCTCCTGCCAGCAGAATGTCTCCCGGGGAAGTATGGGGCTGGCTGCTCCTTGGACTGCCTGTGCCAGCACAGTGGCACCTGTGACAGGTTCACAGGGTGCTGCAGGTGCCCCGAGGGTTTCTACGGCCACTCCTGTGAGCACAGTAAGTGGGGGCACTCGGGGTAATTGTCACGGGTTTGGGGCTTCAGAGAAGTCAAGAAACACCTCACTGGTTCAGTTAAAATTTTTGGGGATGTCCCAAATCACCCAGCTCTTTCTAGATCTTGCATGTCTCTGATGCTGGGTGGTAGAAGTTTAAAAGCCCATGGCATTATTAGAGTTAAGGATAAATACCATTTTTTGTTGGTTGCCAGGGAATATCACAGAGAATAGAGAGGATTTTAATGGTTTGTATGATTTTCTTCATGAACCTTCTTCACTTTATACTTTAATTTTTCAGGGTGCCCCCTTGGATTTTATGGGCTGGGCTGTCTTCACACCTGTGCCTGTAAAAATGGAGCAAGCTGTGATGCAGTGACAGGACAGTGCCTTTGTCCTTTGGGTTATCATGGTGTCCACTGTGAAAAAGGTACTGGTGGCCCTGTGATAGGAAAGAAAAAAGGAAAAAAACAAAAACAAAAGCAGAACTCAAAAAAACTCATATAGTTACTGAAATATTTGTTGGGAGCCACTTCTTCCATATTTTGAGCTTAATGAATATCCTGAAACATTGAATTTGGGACAGATTTCCTGTTATACAGCTGGGTGTTCCCATTCCCTTATAAATTAACTAATCTGGTTCCAATTAATACAGTGAAAGTCCTGGTCTCCATGATGTCTTGCGGCAATGAGTTCCACATGTCATTTATTAAAAAATAAGTCCCTTTTACTGATTCTAAATTTGCTTCTAAAACTTAGAATAAGATTATTAAATAGGTGCATGTCAAACCTGTTGAGTGTTATGGAGAGGTTTTCTAGAGAGTTCTAATTAAAATAAATGCCAGCTACTTTTCTGGGACAGATTTACAGATACCTTTGAGAAGTTAGATTAGACAACCTCAACAGAAGGAGAGTTCATATAAATATTATGCCTATTCCACTGTGTTTGATTCTTCATTAAGCTTGGCATTTACACTGACTTCAGCAGAGAGTTTATGAGCTTTCCTCTGAGACATCCTGGGGAAGCTCTGGGTTTAATGTACATCTTGCCACTCAGATGTTCATCTAAAGGGTTCTCTTGCTGTCAGGCTGTGACAGGGGCTGGTTTGGTGAGAGGTGCCAGCAGCAGTGTGACTGTGGAGATGCTCCTTGTGATCCAGAGACTGGGAAGTGCCTCTGCCCACCTGGGAAGACTGGAGACAAGTGTGACATTGGTAAGGGCAATGTTTTTAAGAACTGGACTGTGTATAGTTAAACCACTCTGACCTGTTGGTTTCAGAATAACTGTAAAAGGACATTTGCTGGCGTTCAAGAACACATTGTTTGTAGAAAATTGCTCTTTGTGGTCATCGACACCTTTATCAGCAGGCTTGTACCTCTTGATTTAATCAATATTTAAATTGATACGCTGATAGGAAAGCTGTTCATGGGTCAGCTGTAAAATGTCATTTGCCCCGGGTTTTGGAGAACATAGGCTGGGGAAGAATAGACCAAGGAGTTTTGCCAGTGTAGTGGGGAAAACTCCAGAGGGTGCAGATGGGCACCAGGGGCTCTGATTTCTGTGGGTTTTGTCACACGGACATTTGTGACCCTTTTCAGACCAATGCAAAAGTTTGTCCAGGTCTGGATTTGCTTCCCCTGGAAGCAGGATGGAATCCCTACAGATGAGGGTAGTGGAGCTGCAGCAGCTGTGCTTGCCCCTGTAACCCAAATGTAATTCCCTCCTTTGCAGCACTTGGCCTGTGTGTTGGCCCACAGGAGCAGAATTCTTTTGTAACAAGGATATAAAAATAGGTGAGAAATTTTTCCTATGGGGAAAACCAGCCCCACTGCTGCACCCTGATGGGGTGGGTGCAGGGTTGAGAGGCAGCAGAGGCAGATTCCTGAGCCAGTCTCTGGTCACAGCTGTGACTCTGATCGTAGCTCAAGGCCAGGTTGGACAGGGCTTGGAGCAAACTGGTGTGGTGACAAGTGTCCCATGCCCGTGGTTGGAACCAGATGAGTTTAAAGGTCCCTTCTAACCCAGGCTGTTCTAGGATTCTGTGGTTATGATGGAGCAGTTTTAGGGTGATCACTGGAGTAAAAGGAATTGCAGTGGTTTAACTGAGTGTCAGAAGACATTTGTGATCCCCATGCTGTGACAAACAAGATAAAAGGAGTGAAGATCCATGTGCTACTGTGGAGCTTCAACAGGAACCAAAATCCTCCTGAGCCCCTGGAACAGTGGGGGAGTATTCTTTCTCCTTTTTTTCTAGGATGGGGCAGGAAACAGATTTAAACAGGCTGTTATTAATACAGATTGCTGTGAGCTTAAGCATTAGTGCAACCTGCAAAGCTAAACTGGAAAAGCATTTGATTGCCTCTGCGCAGTGTCCCGTGGTCAGGAAATGAAGTCTCCAGTCTGCAGCACTGTTCCAGTGGGAACCTGAGCCACCCTCCCTGGCCACACAGCACTGGGTGTCCGTGGGCCTTCCCAGTAAAATTTTAGGTGGAAGTGGAACGCAAGGGGGAAGCTCAGCACCAAAAATGGGAATCGAGGTTTTCCTCCTTGCAAACTCTGCGAGTCATTTTTATTTTTCTTAAATCAGCTAGGGTAGCCCCCATCCATGAAAAGCTGTTATGGGGTAGGTTTTATTTGCATTTTTATTTTCAATTAGGCTCAGTTCATCTGTGATATAACTGTGAGCAGCTGTGACTATGCAGCAGCCATAAAGATAAAAGGCCTGATTTTAATTTGAACTCTGGTAAAGCACCCATTAAACAGGCAAAATTTTAATTAAAAAAAAAAAAAGAGAGAGAGAGAATATAACAGACTTTTATGGGCGTTCTTTTTCTGTAGTAAATTAACATCGCAGACTTTCAAACAGATGTCTTAAATACACATTGTTATTAACATGAAAATGTGGTATTACATAAATTAAAATCAGGTCCAGAGGTGTTTGGGGAGACCTTTTCTCATAACATTTCCTAATTGAAAAGGCCAAGCTCGGAGCGCACGGGGCGAGTTCTCCCACGTGCTGGGGCTGCAGCTGATGCAGGGCTCAGCAGGACTTTATTTACCCGAGGGTGCTCGTGGGAGAAAGCAAATTCCCCGGTTCCAGGGTTTTCCAGCGAGGTGAGGGAGAGAGGGCTATTGTTTGCTGTGTATTTCACACCCTGCCTTCTGACCCTGTTGCTCACTTTTCTTTCCTGCCTGTCCTCTGATGCATAAAAAATTGCAGTGAGAATTTACCAGCCTAGGTATGAAACATACTTGCATTTGGTAGAGAGATTTGTTTTTTGTGAGTTTAATTTGCCAGGAGGCAGCAGAATTGTGCAATAGGAGCAAGACATGAGAGTGTCTGTAAAATGGATTCATTTTCAGTGTCACATTCTGTGGGGGAAGGCTCTGGGCCAGCACACACCGACAGCCCAGCCATGCGGGAGAGACGGGGCAGGAGATAGTGTGGATCCAGGATGCTGACAGCAACTTTCCAGAGCAGATCCCAAGATGTTCTCTGTTGGGCTGTCAACCCCTGTTTTTACTCCAGTAATGATTTCCATTCTGGGAACCTCTTCAGGACAGCTGGGCTGCAGCTTGGGCAGAGCATGTGGCAGACGAAACTTGACGACTGCCGCGCTTTCCCAAATGTCATGTTCTACTGTTAACAGATGTAGGTGTCTAAGTAGCTTCCTGATCCCACAGAATAGGGAGACTACCAGCAGTGTTCACCCTCTCCCAAACCCTTCTGTCCTTGCAGAGTGCAGGCCAGACCGGTACGGCCCCGGCTGCTCCCTGCGGTGCCGATGTGCCGGCAGATCCCGCTGCGATCCCCACAACGGGAGCTGCGCCTGCCCGGCCTCCTGGATGGGGCCAACCTGCAGAGAAGGTAACCAAGCTGGGGGGCTGCAGCCTTTCCAGGTGGAAAACAACACGTGTGGCCCGTGCTGGTGGTCAGTTTGGATGGGAGTGTCAACTCGTTGGATTATTTGGATAATTTCTCTTCTTAATGAAATAGAGTACTGAGGGAAAGTTTCCTCTCACTTGTAGTCTAATCATAATTCTTCCTTTAGTTTAGGAAAAACTTTGGGAACCCTCTGATTTGGAAGTGTTTTACTGTTTTGCCTGCTCTCTGCCTCTGGGAGGAGGCCACTGTAACTCCCTCCTCTACCTTCTTTTCAAGACTACCATTTGTTGAATTATTTAAGTGTAAATTGTATAATCTATATAATATTTCAGTATTAGGTTATATGGACCTGAAACCATGTTTCTACTTAATTCTCTAGGTGGCCCTCCAAAGCTTCCTTTTTATGAAGAACAAACTCAAGAAAGAGGGAGTATTTTTCCAAGAGCTCTACAACAGTAACATTTGGACTAATAAATGAACTGTTTTATATGCACAGACGGTATTTGAATTTGGATATGAAAACAGTTATTCAATTCAGCTTGAATTGTACTGAAGTATTCACACTTCTTATGGAAGACTACAGAGGCCATTTAGTAGCTGGATCCTTTTAAAAAGTTGAATCTGTTTCATGTGCTCATTCCTAGCCTCTTGCCCCTCCATTAATCTACTCTGGACATTCTTTCTGATATTAATACAATTCATTGCTTGAAAGCCTGGGCATGTTTTTAATCAGACCAGCTCCAAAGAGTATCAGGATAAGCAGCGTGTAACACACCACCATGGAATGAGCCACGCTCCGTATCAGGGACTTTCTAAACACACTTGACAACCAGCACCAAGTTCAAAGAGTCTTCCACAGATTATGAAGCCTCTACAGATTCACTGCAAAATCACATTGCACAGAAACCAGAGGGATTCATCAAGTTAATTCCTCTTTGAATAACGTTGTGTGTTCTAGAGAAGCAAGCAGTCTAATTTTGAACTTGCAGCTGAAGAAGAATCCGCCACAGCTCTCAACACCTTGTTAATTTATTTAAGAGCATCTTCTGCATTTCTGGTGTGGTTTGATGGATTGGAAGCTCTCTGTCTGAATCTGTCTTCCAAAGAGCGTGGTGTCGTCTGCCAGACTCCCCTGGCATTCTGTGTTCTCACATCTTATCAGATGAATTTCTCAGTGGTTTGTCAAGCCAAACTGTGCAGCACTTCTCATCAAACAGTATCTGCTAATGCAGAAAAGGTTTTATCTTGAATGGAGAAAGCAGAGAGTAAGCAAGGAGAGATGCTTAAAGATAATATCTTTGGGGTTTGTGCTTTTACTGAGCCTTTTTTTTTTAATCAAGTCATCTTACAACAGTCCTGATACCATTCAACAGCTGCTGGTCACTTCATAGAACAAAGACATTTTGGTGCTATTTTGTCTGTTTAGACACGTTTTCCTTTGATATAGAACTGTGTCATTATAAAGAAATTTATGTTCTGTATTTTAATATTCTGAGTTAACCAGGCTAAAAGATTTCAGAGTGCCTCTTTGTACCTCTCTTTAGGTTAGGAGTTAGAAAATCTGTGTAGTAACCACTTGAGTCTGACTGTATCAAAAGTGCACTTCAGAAAGAGTGTCAGGACCGTGGTAGACACAGAGTATGGGCAGTTCCAGCTCTTGTGCTGACACTCCTTTCACCCACCAGAACAAATTGCAGCTCTGCAAGAAGAAATTTTTGTCTTGCAAGAGACAAAAAGGCAATAATTGATGGTAACTTGGGATTTTTAAAGACGTTTGTTGTTGTGGTTGGGTACGTGATGAGTTGGTGAAGCAGGATCCAGGAGGTTGGATGGGAAGGTGAGGTAACAATTTTTCCCCATGGTTCACCCCAGGTCTTAAACACATCTGCAGTCAGTAACTGTCCAGGCCAAAGCAAGTGGCACTTGCTCCCCTGGGAATTTGTTTCAAACTGTGATCTGTGGGAGGCAATACCGTTTTGGGAGGTGTTTTCCAGGCTTCATGGGAAGTCTTACTGCTGTTATTCATCACTTCCTAGGTATTGAAAGTAAAGGTATTTGTGAATGTGTCAAAATTAATTAACTAACTGTGCTTTCAGCCAGAAAATCACTGGGGCTGATGCTGATCCCTTTTAATTTCTTCTGTAGAGCTCAGTGAATGTCACTGGAAAGTTCATTCAGTGTAAATGTGGCAAAAGTATGGTCCCGGAAGCGTGTGACACTCAGCAAGGCAGTGACATTTTAAATGTTCTTTTGGAGGTGTGATGGCCTGGGTCTGATCCTACAATTATGTGAATTTGGGGCAATTTCACTGAACTGGAAGCTGTAAGGTAAATCTCCTGTGAGACAATTAGGTACAATCTTAGCAACAGCTGGAGAAGAACAATTCAAGTTGAGCAGTTGACATATTTTGATCTTAACTCTGTATTTACTGTAGAGCCAAACTACAATAGTAGTGCAAGTGTCACACTGTACTCAAGATTTTTGTAGAATCATCGAGTGAGTAAAGCTGTAGAAATCCTCTGAAGGTCCGAGCTTCCTTTTAAAGCCTGGTCAGCTTCAGAGTCAAATGGGTCAGAGATGCATCAGTCAAGTAAAATTTCAGAGATTGATCCCACTGAGTTTTGAATATCTCTGAGGACAGAGATCCCACCACCTCTTTGAACCTGTCCTAGTGAAGATTTCATGATCTTCATTTTTTTTCCTGGTTTCTAATCAGAATTTCCTAAGTTTCAGCTTTGGTCCACCGCTTCTCATGCTTTCAGTGTGGATCTCTGAGGAGCCTTTGGCTTCCTCTCCCCGACAGCCCCCATGGGGTAGTTGGCTACAGCCTTGGTCTTCTCTTCTGAAGACACCCCATTACCTCAGTGCCCCTCCACTGGCCACATTCCAGTACAGCAGACATTCCAGTTCATGGACAGCTGCCCAGAGACTGGTGTGGTTACTCAGCAGCTCGTGCATAAAACCCTTTACACTGCTGTCAAACAGCAGAATGTATCAAATGTACTGTTTTTCTCTTATTTTTGTAGACTGGCGTGTGATTTGAGCAGCTAATCTGAGGGGAAACCTTTCTCAAGCCATACTATTTACACCTGTGTACACTTGTTTACATTTTCCACAGTACCTTGATAATAGAATTGTAAATATGTAGTATAAGGAAATAAAAGATGGTTGTATTAAGTGTTTTTAAAGGATGTCACGATTCTAGGTACATGATGAAACACATATTTTAAGTGACTGATACTGAGCCTGTGCCAATGAATTAGAGGCCCAAGTAGATCTGCTTTGGGAACTGTTTCAGCAAACTTTTTTTTAAATCAAAAAATGCCAATTCATACAAACTACTCCATCTGCAGTAGACTTTATTCAAAATGCTTCTTAGCTTCTTTATGTTATTACCTTGGTGCTTCTTAGCTTCTTTATGTTGTTACCTTGGGGAAAGAAGTTCAGTGCCATCAAACAGACCATTCTGATTTGTGGCTCTGCATGCCTTTTTTGTTCCAAAACGAAGCACAGTTGTGTACAGGTAAAAATTAGAATTAGAGATTTCAAGAACTTTAAAAGATGAATTTGGATTGGGGTAGCTGGAATGCCTTATCTTGGTTCTTATTTTTTTCATAAGGAGCAGAAAATGTTTACAGGCTTTTGTTTTCTAGAAGAGCCACAACTTTACATTATTAACTATTAATTAAGGAAGTTTACTTGCTTGTGGTATTAATGTTTTGATTCTGCTTCTTACTACAGTTTAACACATTTACCTAATTCTTTGCCTGCAAAGTAGTCTTTATTAGACAGGATGGAATTTTTTAATGGAAAACTGACAAAATCAGCTTTTCCAGAGATTAATTTTGTTGGCAAGTGAGTGTAGTTGCTACTAAATTAATGCAACTCTGCTTTATTTGCTTCATCAGATTCCGGTGAAAGAGTGTCAGGCTGATACAGTCCTGACCGCAGCACTGGGGCTTGTTGAAAATGAAAGTGAAAAATTCAGTGAAAATGGGGTTTATAGTTAAGTTGATGTCCATCTTCCTCTTGGTGAAGGCCTTTGCTGGCTCCCCGTTTCCCAGGAGGCTGAAGTTAATTACGCGTCCTTGAAGAGAGCGCTCTGCGTATTCCTCTGCAGCACACTTGCACGTGCAGATAACTCCTTTCAGAAAGACACTGGAATGATTTCAGCCATGCAGTTCCTGTGCCAAATCCCCCTCTCTTACCTTGTGTGCTCCAGATAACTTCAGTCTGAGTGGGAAGGAGTTGAGTGGAACTCAGTGGGCCCAGCAGAATCTCGCTCGCTGCGAATTCATGAAACCAGAACAACATGTTTTAAGTTAGACTTCACTAACACTATCCTCATAGGAAAACAATCAGAATTTTAAAAATTCCCCGCTTCCCCTGCCAAAAATTATTATTCTACTTTTATCCTTTTTATGTTGAAGAACCATAGCTATTAAAGTTTGCCCAGATTCCTTGCCAACCATATTATTTTGATTGGCTGCAGGTTTCTGTTTGTGTAAGTAATAAGCAGCATAGTGTCAGGAGTTGCCAACGGGACAAACATGGAAATAATACCTTTATGTCCTTCCCAGAAGAGGCAGAGACACATTTGGGAGCCATCGTGGCTTCATTGTGCAGATCAAACAGCGACTGTTAGAATTTAGCTTCTTATCAGAGCAAAGTAAAGCTTAGGAACAATCTTCGAGAGCGCTGGTGGACCAAGAAACCTCCATCCTCCCATTCTTGTGTAAATATTTTTATATTTAGGTCAGAAACCTTCTCAGTCCCCAGTTTCTGAAGGACTGTTCCTTCAGGTTGACCTGTGGCTGACAGAGCATCTCTGTGCAGGGGCTGCAACTGTGCTCAGTAATTCTTTTGCAAGGTCACAGCTTTAAATTCTGACGCTGTGTAAAGCAATTTCCAGCAGTAAACACCAAATCTCAGCCTTGTAGAGCATAAGTTGTTTGTTCTGTTCTTTTTATTGCTTTTAATAAGCACTTGCATAGCAATATTATGTCGCTGTGAATTTGTATCCCCTTTTCAAGGAATATGTGGGATGTATCTCAGATCTGTACTGTACTTTCTGTTGTAGACGTGTTGTAGTGAAAGGATGCTGATTTTTTTTTATATAAACATGTCATTAAAACTTGTTCTTGTTTTTCCCTTATTTCTAGTCTTGAAGCAACAGGCTTATGTTGTGGATGAGACTTTATTCTACTGAAGTAATTCACATTCAGAGCAAACAGGCTGAAATCACAGCTGCTTTTAGTAGTTTGTATAGAATAAATAATGGCCTGTGCCCAAATGGGTTTGTGTATGATCCCTGACCAGGGCAACCTGGCCAGTGACCGAGCCTGACAAATAGAGCTTTCTGGCACTCAGACTCCAGAGTATTAGGAATATTCAAGACACAGCATAAATCTTGCTGGAAGAGGATGGTCATGAAGTGTAACATTTCGGGAAGACTTGGGCACAGAGCTCTTTGAAGGCATTTGAAACCACACACCTGCAGCCTCCCATCAGCCTGCTTGGGCACTTCCCAGAGCCCAGTTCTGCCAACAAATTGCCTGGTTCACCTTCAGGGTATTGTCTTCTCACATTGGCAGGAGCTGAAGGAACACATGTGCCTGCTTAATGCCAAATAATGCAGTAAGAGTGTGCTGGTTAATTGGAAGTAGCAGGCTAAATTGAATTCAAAATGTGTAACAAAGGGGGAACGGTAGATCAAGCTGTCAGAGAAAAAGTGGACAGCTCTGGCTTGCTGCTTTCTGGGAGAGCAGGCTTGGATTCCTTTTTACATTTCAGGGCAAACGTTTTGAATCGAGCTGTGTAATACTGCAGGGTTCTGTCGGGCGTGATTTACTTCACTCTTCCTGCAGTTCTCAACGAGGAACGGAATAATTAAGTTCATTTGGTTTGTCATCTTTTTGACATATGTTCTAAAAGTAATTCTCTAATCCTTGCAACTTACCCGGTAATTTCTTTATTAGAAGCTGTATTTAAACTATTTGAAGAAGCTGTTGATGTTATTGCTATTAACCTCTCAGATTGCTGTTAAAAGCTGATCAAAAACTAGACATGGAATATTAAACCATAATATTCTCAACCTCTGCAGAGTTAGCATTGATCTGTGTTTTAAACCTTAAAAAAGCCATGCCTCTGCAGCACTTGAAATGTTCATAAATCATGGAATGGTTTGGGTTGGAAGGGACCTTAAATATCATCTATTTCCAACTAGATATGGGGCAGCCACAACTTCTCTGGGCACCCTTTGCCAGTGCCTCACCACCCTCCCAGTAAAGATTATTTTCCTAATATCAGAGATACGTGGGACCAGAGTGACCTTGTGACTGTATCCAGGGAGCACTGTTCCATGGGATGGTCCCTCAGCATCCTCAGAAATCGTTATCCCAATCTGCAGCCAGCACTGCTCATCTCTTCTTTTAGTCAGCACGAGAAGTTCACAGGGTGCTAATAGAATATTCTGTGTGCACGCAATAAAAACAACCCTCCAAATCCCGTGAATGGTTTAAAAATGACTTAAAAGTGCTCTATGATAAGGCACTGCTCTGTTGATTCCTTCAAGCATGGTAGTTAAAAAAAACACAAGTCAGTTGTGTTGTTTTATATATGAATAAAGATGTCAGCAAGTAGTCATCTAACTGTCCGTGCCATTTGGCAGTATCTAGCTTCCTTTTCAGTAATAGCCCAATAAATCTTTATCTTTTACTAAGCTGATGACAGCAAAACATCTTGAGAAGCTGCATGTGGTGTAGATATTATAGTTAATGCTTAAATGCTTCATGCCATCGTCTGCTGGGTGTTTTTTCCCGTCCAGATGTAACATCCTGGTTTAAGGCATGTGCTCTCTTCTCCCTCTAGTGATTCCAAGAGCCTAATGATAAATAATTCATTAATTAATTTAAGGTCTGTTACCCAAGACCACCGTGTTGGTCCACAGTAGCTGAGATCCACCTGCTCAGGTGACCTCACTGGCCTCCTACCAAAAGTAGTACAAAATGAGCAGCTTTGCCATTTGCAGCAGGTTCTGTGCTTCGAGTCTGTGTTTTCCTTCTGCCTCCAAGTTCTTGGTTCATCCAGAAATCCAGGGATTGTCTCAGCTCTCTCCCCTGCTTTGGAGGTGGCCGTGGAGGCTTCCCAGTGTGGGAGCAGCACTGTGAGCTGGGCTCGTGTTGGCTGGGTAAGTGGAGCCATGTTTGGGGTGGAAATGCTCCATGTCCCACTGATTCTGCCCTGTTCCCATTAACGAGAAAGCAGCCTGTCATTTCTTTGTTGTTTGGTAAGTCTTAAAGTGCCATAAATTGCTTACAAAGCGACTTAGTGAAAATTCTCTGATTTTTGCAGCTGGAGGAAGCTTTTTTCAAGCAGAAATGCAGTTTTTAAATTATTTATTTGTCCTCTAAGACCCACATTAAGATTTCTTGCTGTACGTCATCATCAAAGAGCAAGATCAGTGCAAGTAGAGACTGTGGGGTGATTCCTGCCTGTCCATTTGCTTTTTTTTCCCTTTTCCCTGGCATTTCAGCTGTGGTAGCTCTTGTGGATCTTGGCCTTGCACTACCAGGCACAGGGGAAGGCTGCTCTTAATTATTACTTTCCATTAAGGGTGTATGTGGAATACAAAGCAGCAAAGAGCATCAGATTAAATATGGGCTGTATCCCTGGGTAATGAGGGGTGCGAACGCTGCAGGAGCAGCAGCCACGGATGGCATCACTCTGCTCGAGCCTTTTGTGGAGCCCTTCACCCTCTCAAAAGTAAGAGGTTTGAACAGGCAGCTTGAAGGACTATTAGGACTGCTCACGGTCATAGTTAGCGTGTTAAAATATTTTACAAGAACCAGTGAATTTGATCAGAAAATAGTTATTTTTGGCTGCCAATGTGACAAAACCACTTAAAATACAAACTCAAGAATGTGTTGAAAGGAGTCAGTTTGCCAGCGCAGCTATTGTTGTAGCAAAGTCTCTCCTCTGATCCAACGGGAATCCTCTCCTCAAGTTTTATTATTTAAAAAGTTAAAGTGGATGTCAAGCACCTGGAAATCTTTATGTCTTTGAAAAGAGCATTAGTGGGGGCTGGGTGGATTTGGTTTCTTGTTGCAAACTCTTTTGGTGTGGGGTGTTAGCTAGGGATTTCCTTCCCTTGGGAAGTTTGAGGGTTGATTTGGTAGCTCAGTGTCACTGCTTTGGTAAAGTGCTCTCTACAAGAGATAACAAGATGTGTGACTTGGTGCATCCATATTTGAATTTGCAGCAGATTTTCTCTTAATTTGATTTCTAGCTTTAAAAAAAAAGCCTTGGCCTTTTTTTCCTTTTTAAAAAATATGTACAAAACCCCAACCACCACCCAGGGTCCTCTAGAGAGACAGGGCTGCCTCCTTTGAGAAAAATCCAAGAACGCCTGTAAGCACTCAGGACGGAATGATTTCAGCAGTAGAAATCCATTTTAATGCATGTCTCAGTGAGGGTTTGTGCAGGCAGAAAGCAGCCCCTGGACCCTTCAGGAGCTGGAGAGGGGATGGATCCGCAGCCCTTGTTATCTCGAGTACATAAATGGTGCTTCAGTGCCCGCTGCAGCATCACATGCCCAGGCAGGGGAGATGTGAAAAGCATCATGACCAATAAATTAGTGTTTTACTTTGAGTAGGCATGAAGGAGGATGTTGAAAACTGGGTTTCTTCCTGCCTCTGGTGCCAGCAAAACAAAGCCCCACACAAGAGGGTTTGAAGGTCCCTCTGGGAAAAAATGCCATTGCCAGCTGGACCTGGGGTGCCTTGTCCAAGTTGCCCTGAAGGAATCTCTGCCAGAAATACCTGTTAACAATAAGGACCTGTTAATGTTTCACGATTATTTTCCCAAGTATTTAATTGCTGCACCAGTCCCCAACACAAGAAACTGGCAGATATTAAATACGCAATAGCTGTGGAAACCTCTGCTGTGTCTGCATGTGCCAAGACCAAGATACAGCTGCTCATGTGCGGGTCTGGTGAGGGCTCCGTGTGCAATCAGGAAGAATAAAAAGCTGGGGCTCTGTCAGTCATAACTACAACTTTTCCAAAGAAAATCAACATGATTTTCAGCTTTTGTGGAAGGAAGCTAAGCCACAATTTAGTCATGGCAGGCACATCCCAGCTTTTCTGCACGGAGGCTGCACTAGGGAATGAAGGAGAGCAGTGTTGGTGGCCAGTCAGGAGGGATTGTTCGTAATTCCCCACCCCCACGAAGGTGTTGCTTTGTCACTGGCTTCAGACCAGGTACAAACTCATGATTTAGCAGAGGTGTGATCTTCCTGTCTCAGGGTGTATTTGCAGAGGTCTTGCTTGGCTTCCCCTTGTGAATGTCAAAGCTGACCATGCTGACCTTCACAGCTGACAAAAAGCCATGAATTGCAGCTTCTCTGCCTGATACCAAGGCAACATTGAAGCTTATTTTGATAGTTTATCCTCCCCAAGTGAGGAAACTGCAGCACTGGCACAACACTTTCAATATTTCTGCCTCACTCTGCAGGATCTTAAAGACAAGGCTGTGCCTTGATGGCTGTCAGAAAGGGACATTGGCTTTTGAAGTGGTACTGAGAGCCTGTCTTCATTTTTGAGTCTTGACACACCTTTTCAGCTTGTAAATTTAGATATCTGCCTAAATTTCGTCTGCCTGATAGAGTTTATGAGCTACTTGACAGCAGACCTTCCCAGGTCCTGACGGGTTGCTCACTGAACGGGTCCCACAGAGCGGCTCCTGCTGAGGGTGCAACGCTGCTGGATTCTCATGTGTTGTGACATCCGTTGCTTGCAAAAGATATTCATGGGCTGCCACGGCACAGACTGATTCATTTTGCTTGGGTTTTCCAGAGGAATAGGTGGATTCAAATCTGCTGAGAGTCAGGGGGGAGCTGGGCTGGGGTCTCCCAGTAAGAGAGTCTGGTAAGAGCTCCAGTCACTGAGTGATTTGATAACCAGAATACTCCCTATGGCTATCTTCCCACAGGCTTACAAATATAGCTTGAAGGTTTGTTTATTTTTAACTGGAAGAAGCATATTGGTAATTTGCACGATTCTTTTTGGCCTCCAAAAATGTTTGAGCGACTCAGTAGGTGGCACCCTTTCTATTCCTTTATTTTCCACCAAATGTCAAAAATAAGCTGGAGCTGGAGCCTGTGAGTGTGTGTGTGAAACAAGTTCAGTAAAAATGTAAATGCATATTTGTCTCCTTAATTGAATATAGTATATTGTGAAATCATTACTGTCAAGGCACACTTGGGTTTATACAAACGCTTAAGTAAAGAAAATATATAAACCTAGATTGACTTGAACAATTTGAATGTGATAGCGGACATCTGTGTTCAATAACATCACTTTGGTAAGCGGTGTTTAATATTTCATGTCAAAGCGAGGAGAGTAATAGAACGGGGTATTTTCAGAATTCTTAGATTGCTGAAGTTTATGGCATGGCATAATATATAATCTGTCCTTTGTCAAGCTCACCAGAAAGAGCCCTACTGCAGCTGAAGACGTAAAGTACTCTAATATATATGTTTCTAGACCTCTCCCTGCTTGAGGAATTAATCTTGGAAGGTGCTGAGTGCCCTGAAGTGCCAGTGAAGTCAGTGGGATTTGAAGTTTCTCGCAGCTCGGAGAACGGGGATCCTTACAGGGGCTAATTACTGCCCTCCAGCCCCGGCCAGGAAAGCCCTTCAGAGCTCCTTAACTTTTAGTGTGTGAGTCCTCTTAAAACTGGCATCAGGAATGCTGCTGGGATGGTGTCCAGAGGTCCAGCTCATTCCTCCATCGTCTGATAAAATGAGAGCTGCTCCCTGGCCTTGGGAATTTGAAATTTGGTGGCGAAGAGGTGAAAATGAGAAAGTTCCTTGCCCAGGGGCAGATCTGCCACCCGGGGCTGAGCCCAGAGTGCCCCAAAGCAGATCAGAGCCTTATCTGCTGGGTTTTGGGGGATGGAGGAGGAGGAGGAAAGGGGAACCCTGTCATTCCTAGTGAAGTCCATGCACAAGTACATTGCCAGCTCGGGGACTTTTTTTGGCTTCAGAAAGTTCAAAAGAAGAGAAACATTTTAAAGTATCTTGCAACTCTCTTATTAATGAGCAATTACACTGATGTTCTTGGATGAATTTCCACAGAGTAATTCATCTACAAACAAATCTTTCTTTTGTATTTCTCCCCCTCAAACCCCAGTCTTTTGTATTTCATTTTTAGGTGAAATTCTGAAGTGAAAGGGGCCAAAAGAAACATGCTTTCCCTAGCCTCATGCTGAACGTCTGTCTGGATAGTTTCATTTTAACTGCAGCTTGGGAAAAAAAAATGTAAACATGGTGTGAGTATCATTTTTAAGCTGAAACTGTTTTTCCCCCGTGTTCAAATAGCATTGTAAATGTTTGCTCAAAAGAGGCATATTTATTCATCTAGCCTCTGAGAGAACACTGTGTGCATAGGTAGCAATAAAAATGTGTTAAGGGCTGAGAGAGATTCCCCTGGTAAATGGCTTTTCTCTTGACCTCCTCTTAAGCATCTTAGCGGGGCTCTGCTGCTGCCTCTCTGAGGAAGTATGTTTGCACTGGGGAGGAAGAATTTTTAAACTTGCAGAGTGTTACAAACAGTGAGCAAATAACTGTGGGGGTTTGGTTGGTTTTTTTTTTTTTTAAATGTTGGAAAAAAACTCTTATGAAAAAGACATGGGATGCAAAGCAGTCACACACATTGCAAGTTGTTCCCAACATGCTGTATAATTTCTTGCAAGGAAGATGATCCATGCAATTGTTATTCTGTAAATTTTTTTCTGACCTATTTCTCAACAAATCATTTTTTTTGGTGTGACTATTCACCACTCCTGTGTTTGATAGCAGAACCTACCTGCAAGTGTTGTTGAGTGTGTAGAAAAGGAGGACCAGGGGGACCCTATCACTTTCTACAACTCTCTTACAGGAGGTTGAACCCAGGTGGGGAGTGGTCTTGTCTTCCAGGTAACGAGTGATATGACAAGAGGAAATGGCCTCAAGTTGTGCCCAGGAGAGGTTTTGGTTGGAGATTAGGGAAAACGTCTTCTCTGAAAGGGTGGTCAGGCACTGGAGCAGGCTGTGCAGGGCAATGGTGGAATCACCACACCTGGAATTGTTCAGATAACATGTAAATGTGGTGCTTGGGACATGGCTGGTGGTGGACTTGGCAGAGCTGGTTTAATGGTCGGACTGGATGATCTTAGAGGGTTTTCCAGCTTAAATGATTCTCTGATTCTGTGCATGTTCAGATACAGATCAGACACCCAACATCATGTGGCTTCTCTGGCACATGAGGTTATTGTCCTCTGATTACAAGCCCGAGTATTTTTGTGTGCAGAAATTATTTCCAGTGACTCTTTCGCATGAGACCATGGAATTGCTTTTCCGTGAATTTGGTTCACTCAAATGTTTGTGGAAAGGAAATGCAAAAAAAGGAGGAGCTGTAGCAGAAAGAAATTCATCAGGCTGTTTGTATGAATAAGGGCAAGGCTTCCCTGCTTTGCTCACCCAACTTTCTCTGCTGTCCAATTAAATGTGCACTTGGCAGTTGTCG
Organism: Callaeas wilsoni; assembly: GCA_013398955.1. Lineage (NCBI taxonomy): Eukaryota > Metazoa > Chordata > Aves > Passeriformes > Callaeidae > Callaeas > Callaeas wilsoni. The sequence continues at coordinate 164,614 of VWPU01003214.1, forward strand.
GACCAAATAACTCGACTTGCCACAGAAGCTGGAGATGGAAAACACCTGCTGAGACCATCCCCTGTCCAGTGCAGAGCCATTTCCCTGCAGGACATGGGTCATCCCTAAATCCTGCAGCTGACACGCAATACACAGCCTCAACTGGCAACATCCTGTCCAGAGTTGCACTTCATAACTCAGGGGCGGGCGCAGTAAATCAGCAAGGAAGAGCAGTTACCAACGCCGTATCTCCCTTCCCAACGGTTTCTCTATGTTCCAAGGAATCAGTGGCATTTCAGAAATGATCCTCTTACCCAAGCACTAGCCAGTATCTCCACGGTGCCGTATCTTGCCAAGCAGGAACATAAGCAAACACTCAGGTCTGCACTGGGGACTTGAGCAATCGCCCCGCACGGCCAACATTCCTCCCGGCTGTTTATGCGTCCGTCACAAGGTTGTTGCTGTTGTTATCGATAGCTGATGTTCTTGCTGCTGCAGCACTGTGTCATTTTATCGTCCCTGGGTGGGAGGATGAGTTAAACAATGAATCTGCGCATATTTGTCACGATGGGAGCCTCCAGATCGCCGTGTTCCTATGGAAACCTGGCCCTGGTTTAGCTGAACTGGCCCCATCGTGGGTGCTGAGCACTCAGAAAAGGAAAAAAAGCTGGCGCTGGGCTCCACTTGGAAATCTGCTCCCAGATGTATGGATGTTTGTTTATTTTTACATTTAAGAGATCTAGAAAACTGCACCAAGATGCAAAATAGCACGGAAGAAACAGTCTTTGCAAGGACTAATCCTCACTGTTTGGCATAAAGCGGGTACGTATTCTTTCCATAAATTTCGGTTCAGATTAAATTACAAGAGGCCTAAAAGGAAAGATTAAAAAAAGAAAAAAAGCCTATCTTGGCCGAGATTGTTAGTTTAGAATATATGTAGTGCCAAAACAATACAAGTTGCACAATTTCACCACACATACCCATTTCTTAACCCATTACGGGTTCGTCAAACTCAACAGAAGTTGGTGACTCCAGTAGACTGCGATGGACTTCATACTAGGCTGTGGCAGCTGATGTCCTGCTCCTGGTTATGGCCTGTTGACCTCAATGCAGGTAATCTTGGACATTGCAGGGTTATTTCTGCCTTACCTGGCATTTTGAGCACAGACTCCTTAGGTACTAATCAGAAGTGGTGCACCCTCCCCTCCATTAGATGCGGGTTGGAAGCAAGCTCTGCTGAAAGGCTGCTGCTTCCCTTTCTGAAAAAGCTCTGTATTATTGTGTGTGCCTTGCCAGGCCTCGAGACGAAGTTTTTCCATGTGCTCTTGAGATATCTGTAACATATGGTGACATTTCCAAATCCTCACCACGCTGGAGAGTCCGTGCCGTAATGTCACTGCCACGCCGCAGGGATGCTGGGGAAATGGCTGGCGGAGCAAAGATTAAATTACATTGGCCAAATTTTAACAAGTTATCACAGTGGCCCTGGGAAAACTTCAGCCATGTGGTTGTCTGAAGACTTTGAGGTATTGTTAATTAAATGACTGCTGTGCTTTTACCCCCCATAAAAATCTTTGCCTCTCATAAAATGCTTTTAGCTTGACAATGCATCAGGCAGAACTCCTGCCCAATGTCTGCCTTATATTGCTCCTGGGGCTGTGCAAGCAACACAGCTCCAGTGCCAGCGCCCCAACCCAACCGTGTCTGGCTGGAAGGGCCCTGAAACTCCAGCCCTGCCTCCCACTTGGTCACGAGAGAGACAGTGGCAGTAACTTTCTGGCTGATGCACGCACCAGGCGAGACGGGAAGGGCACAAAAACGTTCAGATTGCCATGAGTGAGAAGCAACACAACATCCATATTGCGTCTCTTGTTCTTGGCATTGCAACAATGCATAGTTTTCTGTTGTCTCTGGAACCACTCAGGCCTGTAATGAATGGAGTACCAGTGATTGGAAACGGTCCTTTTAAGCGGATGTTTCCATTAATTTGCTTTCCTGCTTAAACCTTATAATGTTTTTTTTCAAGTGTCGGCAGAAGGGCTGAAGCATCTCTTGATCTTGCAGATTGTGTGTCCATGTGGACCAGTCCAGGCACTACGTGGAATTTCCAACACAATATTCACTTGTTCTCCAAGCTCTCGATGTTTTGATTAGTTCATTTCACTGGTACTAAAGAGGGAAGACATCCAAGGTCTACATTTTTAAAAGTGATCGCAGACAGTAATTCTGTTCACAAACATGGTATACATACAGCTGATTTGCAGAAAAGCTGAGGTCACCTCCTTCTCCATGACTTCAGGCAAAGTTATGGTAGTTTGAGGTCCCCAAAGAACTGAAAAAAAAAATGGTCACCCTTTAAAATATCAGTCAAATGTTGAGAGTTGATTAGGACACTGCAATTGAACCAAAGCTTTAGAAAACTATTTGTCAACACCAAAACCCTGTGAAAAATCAGATGAATTTAGACCATCCCTTACACTGTCTCCCCTTTTTACTCTGTGATTTACCCAAATCATAAGAACTCTGCTGGTTTAAACATCCCAGTGGTCAGGATAGCTCACATATGTGAGAACTGGGATTACAATCTTCAGCTGTCCGTGTCTCAGCAACTGGATTTAGTCTTCAATTTCCCACATCCAAAGGCCCAAATTCCAGGACATTAGCAAGATAGAAACAGTTGTCAGGCATCTATCTTGTTCTGTTGGAGAGAAAAAGGTGGGAAAAAAGAGAGAGAAAGGGAGAGAAAAAACCTTTGGCTTCATCCCAGTGTGGAAACCTTTTCCCATCTCAATTTAGCTGAAAAAAAGAGCCAAGACTAACAGCCAATCCCTAGTAACATAGGGACCCCATTCAGAAAACAGTTTAATCCCATACTTAACTGTACCTATGGATATGGGTTATGTTCAAACTTGCATGTTTTGCTGGATTTGGATGGATTTAGATGGAAACTTGAAGATCTGGAGAAGTAAGTCTGTGTTAGGATAGCTGGTGAGGCGCTGGCACAGGTTGCCCAGAGAATCTGTGGCTGCCCTTGGATCCCTGGGAGTGTCTAAGGCCAGGCTGGACAGGACTTGGAGCAACCTGGGACAGTGGAAGGTGTCCCTGCCCACGGTGGGGGGTTGGAACGAGACGGTCTTTAAAGGTCCCTCTGCAGTTCAAACCATTCCAGGATTCGATGACAAAAGAGGGATATCCTGGATCTGATTTACTTTTGCACCAGTTCAGCAGAGAAGTCCCACGTTCCCATGCTCCCAGACGTGCTGGATGTGTTTTGATGAGCTCACAGAAATGCAGGGTTGGCTGGGACCTGGGAGGTCGCTTAGCCAAGCTGCTGCACTGAGGCCAAGACCATCCCTGACGTGTGTGTGCCTGCACAGTTATTGCAAGCCTCTTCCCAAGGGACTCGCTGGCTTCCCTCTTTGCGTTTAGGGATTCACCACCTCTGTGGCTGGGAAGCGCTGCCTGACACCACCTCTGCCACAAACCCTGCGGGAGACAGAGCTGTTCATGCCCTTTCCACAACCCCCTGGAGCTGTGCCCCTCTCCCAGGTCTCTGTCCCACCCACTGCTCAGCTCCTGCTGACCACTCTCGCGGCTACACATCGAGTGACCCCGAGCTCTTTCCTCCAGGTCATTTTTCTAGACTTTGTCAGAGTGTGTGGAATGGGGACTCTCACAGCCCTCCCCAAATCCCCCGGGTCCAAGGTGGGGAGGTGCTGGAGGACCTGCCGATCCCAGCGGCCATGTGGGGTGACCCGTTATCTGGGGGTTCTCATGCTGATATAATGGCATCCTTGTTCGTAAAAGAAATGTGCTGGGATTCAGGCATGACTCTGCCCCACAGGATCAGAGAGTGATTTAATATTTTAAACTATGAAACTTGGCTTTTAACAGTTTCTGCAGGGTGCAAGGGGACTTACGAGATAGCACTGTATTATTCACTACCATGGGCCACCTTCTGAATATTATAAACCTTAATTTACTTTTTTTATAATCTGAATGGACTTTTTAAGTATATCTAAGGGAATTGGAGTGAGGAGAAACATTGCTTAATTCAGCCATTGCATCCTTAAAGCCAGATTGGAAACATGGAAACCATATGTGAGCTTTTAGCTAATAAAATAAAATGCCAAAATGTGGCGGCTGAAGCTATTGCACCCAAAATATAATTGCACATATGCTCATTTACTCACTTATAATCAAAACATTAAAAATAAAAAAAAAAAATCTTTGATACTCAGACTAGGTGTAAGTGTTGGACTAAGTTATTTTACAAAATTATTTTACACGGAAAGAATGTGCACGGGTTTTTCTAATGGCAATATGAAAAGCAAACTGTATAAATACAGCCACACACAGCAGCAATTGATAATGTTTCACCTGAACACAAAAAAATTCCTCAGAATCCTTTAGCAAACCAAATTTATATTCATTTTACTATAAAGTAATCTTACTTTTAGATGGCTCTAGACTACATATTAATGGTAAATGTGTGTTTTATGCTGAGTGTTGGTTTTCTTAGTGGAACATTCATTTTTTCATTACTATGAGTCCTAAAGAGATATTTAGCCTTGCCAAAGGTGCCAGAACTGAAATCATCTCTTTGCTTTAACACTTCATCCCTCACGTCCTGACTGTCTCTAAAACATCAGTTTTAGCTGGTTTTAGCCTCTCTTCAATCCAAGTTTTACTGTCCCAGAGCTGATTGGAAGCCTCATGGAGATGTTGAAAATGGTCTGTTTAAAAATCAGTCAGAGAAGACCCTGCTTCTCATGCAGAGGTTAAGGGTCATATAGTCCTTTTCCTCCTCCTATTTTTTGGTCTGCTATCACTTGCCTGAATCCGAGGAATCTCAGCTCAGCTTGGGCAGCAGAAAAGGGATTTGCAGCACGTGGTCCCTCGGGAGATGTTTGCTGAAGCCACGCAGGGATGGGCAAGGAACATTGACAGCATCAATCTTGGACGCCGAGGTCTAGTGCAGGGCTGAACCACTGATGGGGCCACAATAAATTCCCTTTTGCTGTGGATTAGCTGTCAAGAGTGGGAAGCAGGAGGAGCAGCATTGCTCTCTCTGACCGATAGACTGCACTAAAACTTGTCTGAGCATAAACCTCAGCCCGGTGTGCAGCAAGGTGCCGTTGTCTGGCTGGAAATAACAGGAGCAGCTCTTTAACTTTGGCAGCAGTGACCTTCCTGGTGCTGCCCTCGCCAGGGCAGCCCCCATGCCCGATCCAAAGCATCACTCCGAAGGCCAACGCAAAGTTCCTAGAAATTACCCAAAGCGGCTGAAAAAATGCGTGACGTTCATGAAGATTTTGATTTTTCGATCGCCAGCACTTTAGTTTTTTAGAAACATGAGAGAAGTGGGTAAAAATTATAATGTGCCTTCTAAAAGGATGAGAGAGGAAAATTAATTAGTAGGGAAGCAATTGGATGGGAATGTGGGTTAAGTGGCTGGCTCTGCCACTGGCTTCTTTCGCAACTATGGCCAACATCCATAATTCTTCCTCTCTCCAACCTCCATGTCCCTCCTGCCCCCATCCTCCATCTGTACAACAGCTCCCATCTGTAAAGTGTTTCCATTGTTTGTCTCAAGGGCTTGATGGCTTTTGACTCTCTGCAGCGCGTTGCACAATGGCCTCTGGATGTGGTTTTATAAACAGCAAATATAAATAGAAGACTTTTAGGGATACTAATGAAAAAACTTTAGGAATAATCTGTTTAAAGTGAATTTGAAAGTGAAAAGCTGACATGCAGATGCACTGCTGGGATATCTTGAAGACGGGCTAGCCAAGAAATTGGCCCATGTTTATTTTCTTATGTGATAAGTTTGATAGCAAAAATGTTGAGTTTTTTTTTTTAAATTATAAAATCAGATGGAGCAGCCAAAGGAATGAGTGAAGTCAGATCAAAGATGATAAATTGAGTCTGATGAGAGGAAGATTTTACCTATTTCAAATACCCAAGTGAAAGTCTAATTTTGCAGAAAATTCTTTCTTAAAAAAACAAAAGAGAGAGAGAGAGGAAGAAAAAAAACACAAGAGAAATTAAAAGAAAAACATGCCATAGCCAATAAGTTGTGAAAAACTCTGGAGACTGGCACTTTCAAATGCTTGGCAGGTTATTAAGCCAATTTTTATTTAGTCCACTATAACTGTTGGAGGGTCTGTGATTCCCAACTGTTTCACATCAGAGAATGAAAACAACTATAGCCCAGCCAAGACCACATTGGTGACTGCCAGCCCCTTTATGTGCCAAACATGAAAGCAACAAGTCCAGATGCTTTGATCCCAGCATTTTTGGATTTAGCCCAGAATGTTTTTAACTCATGTTAGGACAACATACATTATAACTGGAAATCAATCAATAGCACTGTGACCTTCAAACGCAGTAAATGTTTGGAGTTAGTTTCTGAGCGTGTAATCTAAATTGGGGATTGGAAGTTGGAAGCAATCCTAACCTAACAGAAAAAAAAAAAGTATATAGTTTCAAAATCTGGAGTTGCAAGGAAACAACAAATGAAGGTTTAATTGTCTTGGGAAAAATTATCAGGCATTGGAGATGCATCTGATGCAGAGGGAGGGCTGGAAAGGCCCGAGGAGCAAAGCAACACCATCCACCCGAGCATGGTGGAGAAACAATAAATGGGATAATACGGGAGAAATAAATATGGACCAGCCCCTGCCCACTCTGGACGTGGTTGGTCTTCACTCCACAGCGAGGGTCTCCAGGACAGGGAGGCACAAAAGGCCGAGGAGATGCCCATGGGGAACAGGCATGGAAAATGCATCCGGGCATCCCAGGAAAGTTTATGCCCAGTATCTGCATCCCGGACATTTCACGTGAATCCTGAGTGACAGCCCCATGCTGAGGGACTCCTTTGGCAAAGTTTGTAGAAAGAAAAAAAAGAACAGCTTTATTGCAAATATACCTGTGTTATAGGACAGGCTTTAGCCCGTCTTATAGACAAACACTTGATCCCTTTAACCTTCACACTGCTGCTACATCACTGGACCAACACCTGATGTGCACCGATTTAAATCAAGGTCTGACCTCTACAGGGAAGAAGTGGCTTCAAAAGGTAATTAAAATAATTTAATCTCTTTTTCTTTTTTTCCTCTGCAATACAATTTAATTGTATTGCCACTAAATACCAGTCTAGACAAGGTCTTGTTAAAAGATTTAAAATCCCTGAGTAGTTTTACCTATTAGTGATGGTGAGTAGCTGTTGGCATGTGGACCAAGCTCACACAAAGCTCTCTTATGGTAGTGCTCCCAAACCCTATCACAAGGAATTAAAAAAAAAACCAAACAAAAAGAAAAAATTAGGGAAAAAAATAATTCTCCAGCTAGAAAAGCAAACTAATTTTTAGCAAATATGAAATCTGGAATAGTGCAAATCGCAAACTGTCAAACAACTGTGTCAATAAAATACCAACCCCATGCCCCACAGCTGTCACCTGCAGCTGTGGGGACACGGGGCAGTGGTGATGGCTACAAGGTGTCCATCCATGCTGGGAAAGGAGACAGCCGGGTCACTGGGCACATGGAAACCACTGGGAGAGGACACGCTGCCCTCAGGCTGGAGCACCGCCTGCCGGTGGGCAAACCCCGTCCCAGTGAGCATGGTGTGCAGGAGCAGGGCTGGGGAGCGGAGGAGATCCTGGGAAGAGATTCTAGGGGCAGGCAGAGGCAGCACCACCCCTGGGCTGAGCCTGAGCGTGGTTGTGTGGGCACCAAACCCCTGTCAGAAGGGGCCGAGGGCAGAGCAGCCGCCTTCCTCATGGTTTTGCTTTTACTTCTCACGCCCCGGTTTCTCACACCTGTATTTCTCACACCTCGACCCCTCACACCTGTATTCCTCACACCTGTACTCCCTGTGCCCTCTGAGCACAGGACCAGCCCGTGCCCTCTCTCCTTTTCCACTGCACCATATTCTCAGCGGCCCATTTTTAAGAAAAGGGAAGGTGCATCGAGTGTCACAGGGGATCCAAAAGTGTTTTCATGAGCCTCCAGGCCTTCGCTGCCAGAAAAAGCGCTTTTTGTCAATACTAAGAGAAAATAACAAGGTGGTAGATAATTGCCCTCGTTTGTCAGTCTGAGCTGATGACTTTCCCATTTCATTTCCTCCTGTGTAGTGTTACAGGGGACATATATGAGATATTCAGCAAGGACTGAAGCAGGGAAGTCTGCAGGAGTGTTTAGTGGGAGGTCAGGAATTTTTAAGAGGTATTATTACAAGGCGGTGTGGTTTGGGTCATGTTTCTTGTAGACATCTTGTCAGGAAACTTTTTGAATAATAAATTATAATCTTTCTATATATTGTACAAGCTTATTAAACTTAATCTTCAAACATGAAACTGAATTTTGAGAATATCATCAGACAAGCTCAGAAACTAAACAAACAACATAGAAACTTAAAAAAGAAGAGAAATAAAACATATGCTGGCCAGAGTTTTAGAGACAGTAGCCACAGCACAGCAGATTTTAATTAGCAGCTACCTGCAGTGGCAGTGGCCTGGGATGAAATGTTTTGATGTGTGTAAATGTTTCTATAAAACAGTTGAAGTTTTCTTAGATCCTGTATCACTTTTTTCCTGAGCATTGCGGTTTTCCAGCATGGACATTTCACAGACTGGGATCTCATGAAGATCTGAAGTCTTTGCTTTCTGTCTTTGTTTCTCCAATACTAAATTGAGGATACTTATATTTATTTACTATGAAAGGCACTTAGTGCTTCCAAAAACCCAGTATTTAATGACTGGGTAGGACCAGCAATTGTGGTAACAACAGTTGAAGGCACAATCTTACCATAAATCCTGCTCACACTCAGACTTGAAAAATAACTCCATATATAGTGATACAGAATTCCTATTTGAAATATTTCTGCTGTGCCATCTTTTGTTAAAAATACTCTTGAGCTTAACCAGCACAGACCTTTTTCAGAAGGGTAAAGCAAGCAATTTCTGTTCATTCTGCCAAGGGCCTCCTGCAAGTGGCAGGGCACTGCTGAGTCTGACTCGCCCAAGGCACCTCACAAACGGAAGCCTTAAAGGTGGCTTGGTGACCAAAGCTCCAACTCTGCTGGGATTTCTTCATGGCAGGATCTCAGCTTTGGTTTGCATGTGAGGAAATTTTCTTTATCATCACCTCTTCCCTTCCAGATGGGTGAGGACTGCACGAAATAGTGGCAAAAAGCAGTGATGGAGGCACTGACATCACTTTGAGTCCCAGAAAGACATGGGATGATGAGGTGGGTCTTGAAGAACTCTTGGAGAAGGAGGAGATGCCCAGCACCATGCTCATCCCTTGTTCATCCCAAGGGACTGACTTCAAGGTGCCAGAAGGTGATGGAAAGGCAGGACCAATGCAGTCTGTGAGTCAGGACTTCATGGTAAGGGCTGAAAATGTCTGATAAAATCAGGAGAAAGTCCATCTTTCTGAGCACAGCCTGATTCATATAATTTATAAAGGTTGAGGTGTGCTTGGAGTCCTCAGCATAAATGCTGCCCCAAGTCAGGCAGGTGGCTGCTGCTTCCCCTTAAAGAAATGCCTGCCAATTATTGGGATATCCCTTAATTCGTGTGCACTGTGGGTCTAAGTGGGAGAGACAATCTATATAAGTGTGCGTAGGTGTGCCTGTGATGCTCGTTTCTGGGCTCGTATTTCTGCCCTGAATTCCCTGGAGCCCAAAATGAAGGATTTTGTCTTGCAGTCCACACCTCCACCCACATCTCCAGAGAGGTCACCTCATCCCGTGGAGCCATCGGATGCAGAGGATGCACCATGTCCTGTCCTGATTTACACCCTACACAGTCCAGCCCTGCCCCACGGTGGCAGCTGCACCTGGTGAGCAGATAATATTTACAGAGATATAAATCAGGGAGCCTCTTTCCAATGTAAATAGTACCAAAAGGATTTGACCCTAGCTACTAATTTCCTGTCTTAATCCGTAGTCTAATTGAGTGTTCTTGTAAAATTCAGCTTTTCTTCAAAGGTGCCTTTTTTTCAAACTCTTGATGGAGGTCAGTTAAGTGATGGATTGTGAATCGCCAGCCTCAGAGTGAGGGTGAATGTGATTCAGGTAATTATGTTCTAGGCACTGTTACATATTGGAGATAACTAGAGATTTGTATTATCTGCTGTGTCACATTTAATTGGTGGCTCTCAGTGTCATGTCAGAACTAAAGACACACAAAGCTTTTTAATGGGAAATCTGATCTCACCTGGGGGCATCTTCTCTCTGCAGTCATATCTTCTCTATCTCTACTTTCTTTCATCAGCACCACAGCAGTTCTTGATGAAAAAGAAATCTTCAGTAGTCATGAAGAGGTGCTAGAAGTCCTGGGATGAATGGGCAGATGGATAGGCCAATATGGGGGATATCAAGGAACCAAGAGTTTATTCTCTGCAACGCTGATTACCCATGTTTGAATTTCTGTCCATTTCTGCCTGTTTTTGTAAATTCTCCAAGATAAGAAGAATTACACTATACTGGTATAGAGATGACCTTATTGGTTCTCATCTTATTTTTGGATCTGTTGGTCTTCCACACAAATAATAACTATGGAATACTACCAGACACTGGGGATTCTTTAAAAAAATTATTTCAAAGTGAGATCCAGATCCAGGCTTAGAACAAGAATTTCTGGCATGGGCACAGAGCAGGAAAGGGAATTGTACAATCCTTTAATTAAGCATGGACCAGGCAAGATACACTGGCAAATCCCACTGAGAAGCTGCTGATTCCAGCAATGTGCTGCAAGGGGTCCTTGCATTCTCCTGGAGGAAACATCCTTACAGCTGAACCACACAGCTCATCAGCCCCACATAATGGGCTGGATTTATCCTCTGCAAATTCTCATCCCCATGTACAGAGTCAGTCCAATGTTGTTAAGCTTGTGAAATTTGATGGGCTCGCAGCACGAGGCAGTTTAGCTGCCGCTATGTGAGATCCCCATCTATGTTCAGGTTTATTGAAAACCTTATGTCCCATCTGTTTCTAGATGCTCTTTCACGTTCCTCATCTCTTGAGGCTGTCTTTCCAAAGAGCTCGCTGGATCCATGTGGACTTAATAAGCGATTTTGGTGTGTGCGTATAAGAGCAAGGACCAAGATGTCTTATTTCATAAAAGTCTGTCACTGATTTATTCCTCCTTCTGCTGCCCTGCTTCCTGTTCATTTCTCCTCACACTTCCAGAGCGAGGGACGCTGTTTACATTAAGGATGTTTCTTGTGTTTACAGATGGGGCAGCATTTGCAAATTATTCCAAAGGGTTGTTTTTTCCAAGGAGCCTCTTCAGGCTTTCAAGAAGGGCTCTCACCATGTTAGTGCTTCGTGCTCACTGTTTGTTTTACATTTGTTTTATATGTCCTAAAAATGTCCCATGGGACCAGCCAACTCTTGATGCTGTTGTAACCTCCCTCCCCACCATTTTCTGAGGGCTGGACAGCCAGGAATGTGCGTGGACACTGGATCCAGCAGCATTTGTCTTCTCCTGGTGTGGAATCGAGTGTGACACTCAGTCAGGGGCGTTTATTTCGGAAAGGCATCATTCCACCTCCTCTCTGCCCCATGTGTGTTGAGTCTTTACATCATAACTGGGAGCACTGGAATTTTATAAAAGCATTGCTTTTTCCTTCAGGAAAAAGAGCAAAACCACACTAGTTTTGTGTTTCATTGCTTTGTGTTCTTCATCTTTTGAGTTCTGCTTGAAAGACGCATTTGTTGTTTCGGACATTTTCAAGTTAATTAAAAATATAGTCCAGGAATAGATCAGCCAGAGGCATGGCTCCTCCTGGAAGTCCATCTGCCACTCACGGTGGAGTTTGTCCTTCTCTTGATGTCTGAATCACAGAGAGACACTGCAAATAAACACATTTATCAGCTAGATGTGCATGCACTTGTCATGGAAGAGTGGACACAAATTTGAATTGACTACCATCCTTTTTATCTTGGGATGCAGGGGGATATATTTTCCCTACCATCTTGACATAGTTTTGTGTAGCCTAAAATAAAAAGCACATGTTTGCATGAAGGCGAAGTGCACCGATATCTAAACTGTCAAAGAGGAACAGCGACCAAGCCAAATATCTTTGGCTAAATGAGGCAGGAATTCAAAGCCAAGCACTGTTGATGAAGAAAATGCCAAATTCATTGTCATTGCTTGTAGTTTTTTGTAAAAGAGGAGTGCTGGCTGATCTCAGCAGGCAAATCTAACCTGGAGCGTTGCTGAGCCAGTGAGATCTGCAAATGCATGTGGCAGCTGGCAGAAAGCACCTGATGGCTTTCGGAAAACCTCCTCTGAGCAGGAGCATTTCTATGTCTTCTAAGTCAAGCATTCAGCTCCTGCTTGTTGAACAACTTTATTTAAATTATACTAGACCCAGGTTTCTTGGATGAGATGGAAAACTGAGGTCCTAACCTCCTGTTTTACAGATTTGTTTTTTTAATCCAATTTTAAACTTCACAATGTCCCAATGATTTTACTAAATTGCTGACACTCATACTCAGTCAAATCCTGGGGGAGTTTTTTTAACCATTTCTTCTCCAAAGCAAATTTCCCCAGGAGGAATTGAGCTCAGCAGAAATATTTGTCTGAACAAGCATAGTGGGAGAATTCTTAAAACACGCTGCACTTACTGGAGATTCTTATGCTTGTGAGAACTATGAAAAGTAATTACAGTCACTAAATAGATATTTAAAACCTCAGTTTTGGCAAAAACCATCTCCATTTGGAGATATGTACAGATAAACTGTTGCAACCTGAAGCATGGAGAAGTTACAGAGTTTGTCTAGAGAAGGATTTTGAATTAAACACAGAAACCTGTGTAGGTATGAGTTTAATACACACAATTTCACTTTAAAACATAATCCATGAGCCAGACTATAGGTAGAGCTGCTGGTGCTGAAATGTTATACAGGAAAAGGTCTGAAAGGAGCTGATACTTCTGTGATAATGCAGCTTTGGGTACTTGATTGTTCTTTCCATTTCTGTTTTCACTATGCTCCATTACCAGTAATATATGCAATGTCAGTCCAGCTCTACCGGTTTTGAAGTGCTGCTTGAGAACTGTAGGAATCTTTTGGCAAGAAAAATGTATCTTTCATATGAAATTCTATAACTATCAAGATAAGTTTTAAAAATATTTTGTTTCTCAAAGAAACGCAGATCAAGCACTGTTCTGCAAACTGACACTCTTGATGAAGCAATGAGCCCGAGCTGCACGAAAGCAAAGTGAAGAGGCTACAAGTCCATAAATTTGCTGTTATCTGAGTGCCTTTCCAAAAGGTACTTGAATTGATTTGTATTCTTGGAAATACCATTTTCTGGGTCAACACTGTAGGATGATGCTGCCAAAAAGCCCCTCATCCTTCTGGGAAAAGTGGCAGTTCAGATGTGGATGTGCCTGACTGACACGAGCTGTAATACCCACTTTTGTCTGACTGCAGCTCCCTAGAAGTTGCCAGCCTTTGGGATTCAATTCCTGCTGTAATGGATTTGAGCAGCAGGTCCTTAGAGAGTCAGTTTTCAAGCCCCTTGACCATCCATGCCTTGAGTTTTAATATTATTCCTACAAGCACCTCTGACGTAAAGCACCTTTGGTGTAAAGAGAGAGTTGGGTTCTCTCTCAGCCATTGTGGGAAATATTATCTTTCAAAAGAAGGGCAACGTTTGCATCTTTTAAAAAATCAATTCAAGATCAGAAGCAATGACTTCCAATGCTATTTTTCTTTCAAGTTTTCAGTACCCTGAACCATCTGAGCTCACCCAATAATGGTGATCACTTCAGCTGATCAGTTCCTAGGTAGCCTCCACCAAGACGTATTTGGGTAAGGTACCAAGCTATGCCAATACTGCTTTGGGGTGGACAATTTTCTGATGTTTGATTGCCCTGGGTAAGATATTTTTGGTGAATCATTATACCAAAATGCAAAGAAGGTAACTTGAGAAAGATGCTTATGTTTCTGTAGCACTTTGCAGCAGATGTCTCCTATTTACTGCTTTATTTTATTGCTTAATGACTGGATCTTGAGTAATTGAACGATTTGACAGATATTTATTTGTAAAACGTGATTCATTTAGGCAGACATTGTGAAACAGTTTCATGCCAGTTCTAGAGATTTTGGTAGAAGTTTCTAAAGATGCAAACATTCAAGTAAATTGCCCATGTCAGTAGCACATCCACTTTTTACTGTTCTTTACTGCACACAAATATTTGAGTTGACAAAAAAGCGCTGGTGAACAGACTACAGGGACTTCTGAACTTTAATCAACCACAAGCACTGGCAGGGTTCAGAAGTAATTTCCTAACTATGAATCACCTGCAGACAATGAATCACATTCTGGAGAAGATTGCCAAATAAAACAAGCCATCATGTATAGCTTGCATTGACTGGACTATGGAAAGGCCTTTGATTCACCTAGCTGAAAGAGAAGATGTGATGAAAGCACTGAAATAAAGGCATAAAAGAATGTAGGAATCCCAAACCACATCTGCTAACAGTGAATGGCGACATTTCAGTTCGACAAGGAAGATAAAAGAAAGCGAGACTAAGCAAAATAGCAGGCAAGGAGACACTATCTTACTGGAAAAGACTTGCCTGGAGAAGAACTTCACAAAGCATTTCTGGGAAGAAGACCTTAGCTTAACTTCAACCATATGTGCAAGCTCAGATTTCGGCTGTGATGGAGCAGTTGTCTTTGCTGAACTGGCCAATGATCTCCAGGCGATTTTTAAGGGAATTGAAGTGGAGGGAGAGCAGGGAAGACAAATAGCAGGGCAAGACTGCGGGGAGAAGACGCTGTCCCGGTCGGTCTGGTGCCTGCTGAGGTGAACAGAAAGCTTCTCCAGGGATTCCACAGGCCAAACTCCTGCTGCTGGAGAAGACGTGTTAGGTTTCCACCTCGAACAGAAAGGGGCCAAGATTTTGGGTGCTAACAATAAAAAAAAGGACGAGATCTTGTATAATGTTTTTCAGAGACAGTGCTGAATAAAGGGATAGTGAAATAGGAGAAGAAACCGAAAACTTCCTGGAGACTGTAAAGAATCACACATAAGAGTGAGTCCTACCACAAGGAAAAGAAATAGAAGAAGGGATAAAATGGACTTTTTTTACCATTTTATTTCTTATGAGAGGCCTTTGGCCATGCTCTCCCGAGCAGTGAGACAATAGCTGGTAAAGCAATGACAGTGGAAGCAACGAGAGCCCTGCAATTATCTCCACTTTGATGATTCCCCTCTGGTTGTGCCAGCATTCAATAAACCCTCAAATTGCATGCTGTAGCAGGAGAGTGAATTTACTGCAGCCAAAATCATATGAGTGCAATGAATCAAGACAGCCTTTCCGCACTGCTCAGGTCTGGCTCGTGCGTTCCGCTCCACAGACTAACATATACTAAAAAAAAAAGGTAAAGCTGAATTCCAAAGTCCTAATAGTACCTACCAGCTAACAGGGAGACACTGCCAGCATAAGAAGGTCAAAACTGGTGCCTCTGCCTCGGTTGGATATTTCTCAACTGCTCAAACAGGCAACAGTTAGGTGAAAAACTGAATTTGCTTCACAGAGACGAGCTGTGGTAGCCCGGCGCTGAGGTACTGGGCTGTAAAAAGTCCTCTTACAGGGGACTTCACAGACACCCAGCCTTATTTCCAGTTGGCGACGGGCCCTTTGCTTTGAATTGTTTTGAAGAAGTGCGGTCTGAGCGGAGGGAGCGCGAGCACTTCCCCGCGCAGCCACGAGAGAGCAGCCGGCAATTAGGGCTGGAGCGCTCGGGCTGCGCGGGGAGCGCATCCATCACCCGCGGCGCTCCGGGAAACCCTGCGGCTCTTCCCTCCCCGCCTGGCGCTCTGCGAACAAAGCTGGAGGCAGCGATGCGAGCCGGGGTTAACTAAACCCGCGCTACTTGTTTTGAGCCGCTGCTAGGTTTAGCCGTCGTTGGGTTGGTGCATGGATGGGGTGGTGGTTTGTCCCCGGTGGGGGAGTTCGTCCCCTGGCTTAGGATATTCTTGTTCAAAGCCCAAGGCTGCCTAATGACTGCTGGCAGCATCGACAGCCCTTTCACGGCGGCAGCTCTGTACCTAAAAGTCTAAAAGTTAAGTTGTCCATTTTCCTGTGTGCTGAATAATACTCAGGCATTGGCTGATCAAAGCGCCTGCCCCTTGAAATGCAGCTGAAATAAGTTTTCCACACTTTATTTCTCACATGTTAGATACATTGATAGAGACAAGAAATGCTGTGTGGACAAGCAGGCATGGGGAGGGGGTCTGTGGGGGTCTCTCGCCTGCTGCTGTCCCCGCCAGGGCACGTTCCATCGAATCATAGAATCATTTAGGTTGGAAAAGACCTCTAAAATCATCGAGTCCAACCGTTCCTGATGCTCCTGTGAAGAATTGCAGCACTCCCAGAAGATATTAAGCTTTTGGTTATAAACATAAACCATTGTTTTCAAAGAGCTTTTGCCAGTTTTTACCGTGAGGTTCAGGGTGAGCTATCAAGAAAGGAACACAAATATTATAAATAATAGAAAATTATTTATGTTCCTGGACAGTACTTTCAAACATGGATAGCATTTAAAAAACGCAGAAATCCCCTGGAACCTCAGATCACATATGAATCACGTAGTTCACGAGGCACATGCTTTCTTGTGTGGTTACTGGGGTACATATTTTCCCAGGCATGTAAGAGCGGCTCCCGGGCACGAGTCCGGCCTGGAGCTGGGATGTCCGAGGCTCGATCCCGTCCCTCTGCCAGAGCCTCGCACACCTCCAGACGTGTGGCCTGGCTGTGCTTGAGCAAGGCTGGGGTCAGCGTCCTCCCTAGGGCAGGGGCACACTGAGGACCCTCAGCAAAGGGGCTGTGGCTCTTTGGTTTCAGCTGTGGGGTGTCCCCGAGCCAGGGCTCCATCCCTTGGGGGAGATACTTTGCTCCCAGGACTTTCTCTTGGGAGAAGGAAGAAGAGGAGGAGAAGGAGGGAGAGTGGGCCTTAGGATGAGGAGTCTCTAAAGGGATTTTAGTGCTTTGCCCCACATCCTCAAAGGCGCTGAGCTCCCGGTGAGGAGCCTCTGCAGCACCAGCCCACTCCCAGGTGCTGTCAAGTTGGAGCCTTACAACAGAGATAAAAAAACCCCAACAACATTTAAAAAACAACAAAGTAATTAACCACCAGTACGGCCCTGTGTGTTTTTTTCTTTTGGCAGCCCCTCGCAGAGACGCTCTGGCTCCAGCCATTCAAGCAGTTTCCTACGACTGGACTTCAAAACCCAGCACCACCAACCAGCAGCTCTGCTATCGCTGACCTGCACCGACCCTGGACAGGACAGGGGGGCCAACCCCCTCACCTTTCAACAGGGGTGGTTTGAAGTCACCTCCTCATTCCCAGCGTTTCTCACAGTCATTGTGGCTGCGCTGTCCCTTTGGTGAGCACTTTCTCCAAATTGCATCAATATATGCACAATTAAATGCAATATTTACATAGAAGTACATATTATTATATACTGTATATGAGTACTGTAAGTACATAAAATCAGGAAGGGATGAAAAGCAGCAAAATGTGTTTGAAATCACATTAAGTCTGGGGATATGTCCAGCCCTGCCTTAGGGAGAGTCAGCTCCTAATTCAGCTGAGGCTTCATTCAAGTTATCCTGTGGAGGAGTCCCACTAATTAATTCTACACTTAAATATTAGAGAAATGATAAGAAAACAAAATATTGCTTGATGCTTAATAAACACTTAATATTTAGTACTTAATAAAAAGGTTTATGTCAATATACTCAACTGAGAGAGATCAGATGGTTCAATAACCAGGTGCTATGAAATGTAGTAGAAGGTGCTTTGAAGGACACCCAAAGTGTTTGCCGGGGAAGTGAAAAAAATTCTCCAAGTGAAGTACATAATGGATCTATTTCTCTAAATAAATTTGAGGTCACTGACGAGCAGTAACAGCAACCCTGTGGTGGTAGCACAGGAAAAGCCGTGCCAAGCAGCCAGTGCTCAAGTTAAATTTTCACAAAGTTTTCTCTTTCCCTTCATTTGATCATCCTAAAATGTTTTCAGAAGCTAAAATTTTTCTTTCTGATATATGTTGTACCCAGTAGATGTTGTTTATATCGACCTCAAACAAACCTTAACTGAATCTCTACAACTGATGTCTAAGTTCAGCAAGCAAAAATAATCATTCCGAAAAGTGTTTAAGGTGAAATCAAGCTAGGGTTGCAAAAGGCTGGTGGAAAACATATTGGATGGCACGGGCTGACAGTCAGGCTGCTAAAGACACCTTCTGGATCAGTTTTAGGAATTGCTTATTAACCACTTCAATAATAAACAGAGAGACTAAGGGCATGCAATAAAAGAAAATCCAGTGGATATTTCACGCAATATCCTCAAGCACGACACATTTATTTCATTCAAAAATTCTTCGTTGTTGACTCTGTAATGTGATTCAATGTTTACTTCAGCTAATGATTTTTAGGCATCTTTCATTGGCCCTTTGGGGCTATAAATGCAGTGAAGATCTGCGGGACATGTAAGGGCTCAGTTTGGTTTTGAAATGTAAACCATACCAAAGGAATTTAAATTATTATTTAATCTTCACCAACAAGTTTCTGAAAGACCATACACCCTGAAAGCATTGTACAGTGACACAGTGATGAAACATAGCAATGGGCTCGATGCTGTAATGCAGAAGAAGGATTTTATTCCCATATCTCTCTTCATGTGTGAGCTTTGGGGTCAGCAGGAATGGCCCCAAAGGTGGGTACTGCTCTTGGAAGATGCTGAGTAGTGAATTACTTTCAGGGCTCTTCTGTAGTAGACACTGACTCCTAAGTGGTTTCTAGTTCATCCCCTAATGTGTGGGCTTAGAAGTAAATATGCCTACTTCTGTTTTCTTTCTGAGGGAAATATTATAATGTATTTAAAATTCAATTTAACTGCATTTCTGAAAGTCATGTTGCGCTGAAGATGGGCTGATGGGGACAGACAGACCAGGAAGCTGGTCCTCGGAGGGGTTCTCATTTCTGCTCTGAGCTAAAGTTTACTTCTCACGGCAGAATTTTGAAGCGAGTGAATAAAATGCAAGGGGAGTTAGTTCTTTTGTCAGGCTTCAGAGAATAAGTTAGAGTGGGTCCTTGCAGTTTGCTGATCCAGGATTGTTTTAAGATACAATTGTTAGGCATGTTTTAAAAAGAAAAAAAGGTCTTTCAAGAGCTCATTTCCCAGAACATTACCAGCCAACAGCCCTAATGGGCTCACGCCACACAACAATTGTTGACTAATACTATGTGCTTTGCAAAAAAAAAAAAAAAAAAAGAAGAAACAAACTGTTATATGTTTTTTGTTGAGATATATTTAGAGAGCTTTCTTATTGTTAAGAGCTTTAGGAACAATAATCAGTGGTATGTCATTCTGGTATTGTTAGCAAAGTCCTTTCTATTGAATTTTCAAGATGTTGTAAAGTGAGATTATGTGAGTAGCACCTCTGGACACTTTTTCCCATCATTGTGTTGGTATCAATCGCTGACTTCCACTGTTTCTCCTGGTATTAAATGAAAATGTTGTTTCCCACTACGCTGATTGGAGGCTGTATAATGCATGACATAACTGATAACCCTACTGAGATTACACATTGTAAGATGCAAACTGCACGAGAAATTTGGACAACAAAGTAGGTGGCCACTTGGACTGGGAGACAAAGTTTAAAAGAAAATGTACTGGGATCATTGTTCCAGCTGAAATGAAGAAACATTACAAATGGATAATTTACGAGGCTGGTTCCTCAGGTTTTGGGAAAATGCTGTGGGGTTTTTTCCCTTGTTTTTCTATGGGGACAGTAGCTAGAAGGGCAAAGTGTTGCCCTAAGGCACCGCAGCCTTGCTCACCCCTGGCAGAGCTGTATTAGAGCAGAAACCCACACCCTGCTGACACTCCTGACATTTTCCAAAGAGGAAATATTAAAAATTCAGTGGCAGAGTGGAGGAGGAGTAAGTTATCCTTTGGAATAGCAGTGAGCTGAGAAAGCCAGATTTTTCAACTCCAAAATAAAACCCCCTGAAAATAAGGAAAGGCTTTGAGTTGGCTTCTGTGTTACACCCCACCAGTGTCTGGGCAACATAAAGAGCAACACAGGCAGTTCCCTTATAGCAGGTTCTGGCTGGTGCCATTTCCTTTACACCATGTCAGGTTGTTTTGGTCTTGCACTTCAGCGGGATTTTTTTGGAGAGATGACTCCAGAGCTGGTGAATATCTTCATGCCATCCTGCTGGTTACCCACGCCTGCTCCTTTTCCCCCAGCTCCATGCCAAGTTTAGGGTGGTTCAAGATTTTTGTTTGGGGTTTTTTTGGGTTGATTTACCCCGGTCCCTGTTCCTGCTCTACTTTGTTCTTCACATAGTGACTTTCTCTCCAACTTTGCTGTTTCCTAAGCTAACAGAGGGTGGCATGTTTAGAGCTTGGCTTATGGCCGACACAAGGGGAAGGAGAGGTCACTGGCATCCCACTCTCTGTCCTTCCTTACAGGCAGCAAAGCAAAACATGGGGAAAAACTCACCTACAAGCCATGCTCCTGCCCTTCAGCACCTCTCAGCCTGGTCTCTATGCTCAGCCAGGGCAGGGACAACTTCAGACCTGACTCTGGCACTCCTCAGGGTGTTAGGTCCAAAAAGTAGTTCTTGATCTCCCATTCAAAGTTTTTATGGATGAGTGTAAAGTTGGAGCGAGTTGCTCCATGCAGTGGTTAAGGTTTTAATAGCTCTTAAGTAATAAAAACAGCAGAACTGCTTCCAGAGCGTACCAGGGAATCAAGTCTAAATGTAATAAAGGTCTCTCCTTCGTTACAGTGCATTGCAAAGTGTTTTGTGGCTTGTGGTTGCACGGAGCAGAGGGGCAGTGGATCCTTCTGAACCAAACTTTTATTACATGGGTGTGATTGCAGCTGACTGGATTTCACACCTCTGGGAGTCCCTCCTGAGGAAGGGTGGACATGTGTCAGCGTACCGGGACTTCTCATTAGCGTGAGGGTGGCAAAGATAATCCTCCCTTAAGACTGAAGCCCGAGGCTAGGTGCTGGAAGGGATTCCTGGCCATGCTCTGCCGAGAGATGAATTCAAGAGAAAACCCACCAGACCGGTGTCCCACAGGCCCTGCTGCCACAGGGGACAGGGGACAGACTCTAGTGGGGCCTGTTCAACTGGACAAGGAGTGATGGTTTTTAACTAAAGGATAGATTGAGACTAGATATAAAGAAGAATTTTTTTTACAGTGAGGATGGTAAGGCTCTCTGATTGCCTAGGGAAGCTGTGGCTGTCCCATCCCTGGAAGTGTCCAAGGCCAGGTTTTGGAAGGTGTCCCAGCCCATGGCAGAGGGCTTGGAACTAGGTGGCCTTTAAAGGTCCCCTCTAGTCCAAACTGTTGTATGACTCTATGAAGAGTTTGGTACAGTAGAACGCTGGGTTCCTTAATTAAGAATATCAAAATCCTTCAAATATTTGTAGGAATCGGTTTTGAATGAAGACCATCATGTTTTGATGAAGACCCCCAGTGTTTTGCTTTCATTTGGATTATGGATGACTTGATACTGAGTCCGCTGGGATTTTCACACAAATCCCTCTGAAATCCAGGAGAGGTTGAATGCTTAAATTAATTTCAACATCTCAGCTCATGCCTTAATTTTATTTCTTTTTCCGAGTGTATTAGGACTTTAGATGTCAAAAAAACTCTTTTTATTTTGAGAGTGGAGAAAGATGTGTCGATGAGATGAGAGAGGATCCTTGGAGGACGCTGATGTCAGGTTTCCATTTTGTGTGTGGAGAAGGCAGCTCACCACCTTTCTCTCCTGTGATGACAACTTTAATACAGGAGACCCCACAGTGAGCTGCTGCTGAGCACCCTGAGCTCTCTTATCCACTGCTGAAATCCCTCACTCCACTTGTGAACTTTTCCAGGAGATTCTCCAGCAGGAGTTCCTCCTCTGGCCGCCCTCGGGAAGACAGACAGGCTGGTGCAGCCTGGACAAAGGGGCTGCTTTGCTGCAGGACCACGTTACACCACTGCATACCTCACCCCAATTAGCGCGAGCCCGCCTGGACCTTAATTGGGCCTGACACGCGCCTGTTGAAAGAGATTCCCCAGGAATTAAAGCGCTACTTCTCTAGTTTGAGTTGGCTGGTGATGTGAAACATGACATGGTTTTGGAGAATTTTCTCTGCTTACCATGAAACAAATCTGCCACAGGTATCAAGCGGGCTTTGTGTTGGGGCTATAATCATATTACAAATTGAACGCTTCCACATGTGCGCGCTGGCACATCCACCCTCGGCTATCTCACATGTATCTGCCCCAAGGTACAGATGCTGAGGTCTTGACATAGCATAATATGGATCTAAATATATTTTCCAGATTGCCTTAGCACATGCTAATGAAAATGAGGAGTAGAAGGCCCGAAAGAAGCAGCTGTTTAAAATTTTCTTCAATCCCTGAAAATCAACTTCTTAATTACTGATAATTTAAGCATCAAAATCACCACTAACCCTCTTCTCCCACTAGACTCTCCCAAGTTGGGAGGCCTGCTTGAAGACTCTTGGGCAAAGCTTTTTTCTTAGAAGTGTAGCATTTCATCAAATTTCTTTAGCCTTTCTGGAATTAATTAGTATTAAAATAAAGCAGGGAAAAGTCGGGTGCCTGCTGGAGGTGCTTTCTCTCAGACCCTCCCTACTCAGACTGCTAGAACTCATTGTACCACAATCCTTTCATATTTCCACAGCACCTTTCATAATAAAAAGTTCCCCAAATGGATTTGTAGATAAATAGCTTCAATTGCCATTAACATGTGCACCCTCCTGGATCAAAAAAAGGAGGCTCTGCTTCCAACACACAAAAGGATCTGTGTTCAGTCTGGTTTATGTTCATACCTAGGGGGGCAACCAGTCCCAAGCAAAGTTTAGGCAGATGTTTTGGGATAAAGGCTTGCAAGATGTACCGTGGATTCCTGGATCACTGTGTGGCAGTGGGGCCTCTTTCCAGGGATTATCTAAATGTTAGTCTGATTAAAATCTGGCATAATTTTGCTGAAAATTGTTTTCCTTTAGGAGCAAATGAGTCTGAATCCGGGAAAAAAAAAATGGAAGAGGAATACAGGACTTATTTTTTACTTTTCATTCGATGTTCACCATCTCCCCAGGCTTCACTAAATGACTCTGAACTTAAGTTGAGCCTTTCCTAAAGCTGGCACCCTTTTCTGTACAGAAACAGAAGTTGAATTAATCTGGCTGTTGCCAGCCCCAGTAGGTGTACTCAGAGCCAGTCAATGGACGGCAGACAGGCTGGTTTTGGCCAGGCTGCAGAATACATTTTCCCACTAACTGGAGTCCTGGCAAGGAACGTGGGCTTTGACATGGAAAAAGGGGTTTCTGTTTGCTGCTGGATACCTTTGTTTTGTTTAAATCATTACTGGAAGCATCTTTAAAAGTAACTTTTCCACACCACTCTACGAGTGACCAACTAAACCACAGCTGGGACTAAATATAACTGGAAGGCGGAGATTGCAGCGGAGCCATCCAGGAGCTCACAGTGATTCTCTACATATGAGCGACCTGACAGAAAGTTTTAAAGTTCAAGACACGCATGGAGCAACGGGCCAAACTGAATAGCTGAGCAAAAGCAGCCCTGCAAATGCTTCTATAATAACTTCCCCTCCCATTACTCCACAAATGTACCCCTTGGAAACAGCAGCTGACACGGGAACGGCGACTGAGACCCGCAGAGGTATTGAGGAGCTGGGCCAGGGTGAAATATTGATTAATCATCTTGTCATGCTGGGGCTTTGTTAGGTTCTGTAGATAGGAATTGAGAGGGTAATGTGCAGCTCCTCCATTTAGGAAGGCTTCTGGATGAAATGGGAATGATTTGTTGAAAGTACTACAGTGGGGTGAACAGTAGGATGATGCTGAAATAAGCTGAAGGGATTTTTGAAAAGTATTGACTTTTTTTTTTTTCTTAAAAAAAATGGACTCACTGTAGCAGAAAGCAGAAAAATCACTCAGCAATCTGTTTGCATCTGGACAAGTGCACCCCTGTGGTCCATCAGGGAGGGTATGAAACAAAGACAAAAATTATCCAGTTTTCTTTGTTTATTGGGGGATGAGATGAGTAATCAAATCTGGGTTTGCTCTTCAGCTATTCCTCTGGATGAACAACTCTGGCACTGCGAAAAGGCAATGAAAATCAAGGTCATGGTAAGGGATCTACACGGATTTGAAGGACTCGTTGTGATATGACCGAAATACATTTTGTCCCCTCTGCTGATCAAAGCCAATGGGCAGTGCTGCTGGGATACTGCGACAAGAAAATAGCAAGGTCCAGGCAACCCATGGGAAAATCAGCGCAGGGATTGGATGAGGCAGCAGCAGTTGCTCCCTAATGGTCACCAGACCTGGTTACGGGCAGGTTGAACTAACCCCGAGCTCAGCTCAAGAGCACTTTTCCTGACAGGTCTGTGATACGTGTGCTACTGTAACCCAGAACATTAAACCCAGGGGACACTGTCCCACCCTTTCTCCACCTCCCAAACACTCTTTCATCTAGGGCAGGTGAGGGCAGAGCTGATAAGAGCTGTCTTTGCATCAGATTAAAGGGGAAAACGATCTGGAAAGTTGTTTGCAGATAAAACTTGACTTGATTAATCTATTTGTTCTCTGTATTTGGCAGAAACCTAAAACCAAGTTTCACAGTGATTTTAACTGCACTAAAAATAATAGCCTATTTATGCAATTATCTGCATGTACCTGGCCATTGCCTCAGGCCAGTGGAGTACAAGAATATGCACACAGGATTTTTTTTTCCTATCTTTTATTTTTTTCCCAGGTGGGGCTTAGGCTTCCTGCATGAAAACCATTGGGCTGTAGGTCTCAGCTTGCCACCAACCTGTGCAGAAGGCTCTCAAGCTGAAGGAGCAAACCAAACAAGCCCACACCTGGGCTGAAGACAAGAATGACACACACAGGCTATTCTGAAATAAAATTTAAATAATCTGATGAGCTACGAGAGGTCTTTGTGCACTGGCACAGGCTGAGAGAGGAGCATCTCAGCCCTTCCATCTCTGCTGATAAGAGGAGTAGCAAGATGGGCATTCCCTGGGAAAATGCTGGCTTTTGCTGACATCTCTCCTCCACAGGTTGCCCAGAACCAGAGGTTTGGATCCGATTTCAAAGGCAACACAAATTAAAATGCTCTCTTTTTTTTTTTTCTTTTCCCTTTTAGACTCTAAAAGGCTCGTTTTATGCAGATGGAGGCTCATTTAACTTCTCAACCGTGGATTTTGATCACTCTGGTGAGTGGATATTTCACTATGCGCCAGCCATGCCACTGCTTCCCAACGTTGTCCCCACAAGCAGCAGGCGGGCAGAGCTCAAACTCAGGGCTCCACACGTGCCTTTGAAGGTGACTCTGCACCAACCTCTTCTGTGAAATGACCTCAATATCCCTCTTTTCCAAGGTAGTGTTTTGAAACTTACAGGACTTAACTAAACCCCTCCAACAGTCGGTCTATTGAGAGGCTCTGGCTCGTGTCCCACATTTCATGGCCAAGTCCAAGACACCTCCCAGTGCCCCATCCTCTGGTTGCCCTCACGACCCCACAGATCCATCTTTGCTGCAGAGGAAATGCTCCTTTTTTGCCCCGACTCAGACAAAACCAAGACAAAAAGGAAATAGATCCCTTCAGTTTTGTAGTCCTTTATTATTTTTTTTAAGTTGATCCTCCCATAGTAATGTACTGAAATGCGTAACAGTTACATTGTACAAAGCATTTAAAGAAAGTACCTCAACTTGCCGATTATTTCAAAACGAGATTATAAACAAAAGGAAAAATAAATCTGGTCCCTCACTAAAGGCCAAAAAAACCCCCAAAAATAACTGAATACCTTCCGTTATTTATTTATTTTTTTAAAACATAAATTTGGAACACTTCATCTTACAAATAGGATTAACATGAACATAACATCACACAAGCTCGCAGACAACCAGCATAAAATATTGGGTACAGTTTTTTTTAATCAGAAGAATCATGCTTTCATGAAGAAATTATAACTGTTTATACAATCGAATCAATTTACTGTATTACAAAAAAAAAAAACAGAACAAAACTAAGTCGCATCTATTAGTTATTTAGTTCATTAAAAGGCAAAAAAATAAAATAAAAGAGGAATGTAAGAAAATTTCAAACACTGTTTTGCACTCCCATATACACAGATCAGTTCACCTCACTTTTTTGGAAGTACATGGGTGCCTTACATCGTAACGCAGTGGGGGACTGGAGCAGTGCTGTTTGTTACAGGAACAGTGCTATTGTAATCAACAAACAATCGTTTGCCAACAAATAAATACATGGTACACACAACACAAAGGAGAAATTAAGAGGGTAGGGGGGAAAGGAAACAATACAACAAAATAGTGACATGATTGTCGAAAATTAAAAATCTCCTTACCATGATTCGAACTAGTGGTGCTGTCGATGAACACGGTGCTTTCACGGAATTATCTGGATGATTTAGCTTCTTGGAGTAGTGAACATTCATAGTTTACAATATACACAAGCCTCTTATGTATTGTTTCTCAGAGTTCTTTCTTTTTCTGTCATTTTTTTCTCCTTGTTTTTCCTTTTTTTTTAAACAATGCAGTTGAGAAGGCAAAAGAATTATGGAGAGAACAAAATATTCCCTGTTACTTCTTTCTACATTTACGATGGATAGTGTGCATTTGATAGAACTATTTTCTTTCTTTGAAGGGCTAAAATGCATAAAGCTTTAATGAAGAGATTTGTACATAAAAGCAACTGTTCCCAATCCTGTGTCAAACTATCTTATACAAAAAGAAAATCAATTCAGTTCCTACTTTAAAGGAGTGCCCATGTGTGTATCAATGCAGTCTTAACCCTTCTGCCCCTGCCCCTCAAAGCCGGGTGAACTGGAAGACACTTTTTCCCGGCCCCGTTTACATAATCCACTGAAACATCTTTTTTCTTTTTTTTTTTTTTTTTTTTTTAAGTCGCATTGATCCTCCAGAAGTCAGCAGCTGCCTTTGCTGTGCAAAACAAAATATTGAGAATAAATAGTTTCTTTCTTTTTTTTTTTCTTTAAAATTATTCAGTTTAAGGTCACCGGACTTTAAATGAGTGACCCTGCAGATTTATAAGGCATTCTGCTCAGCAGTCTTTTTAAATAGTCATATATGAAAGAGCCATGCTACTGGTTTGGACTTGGTCCCATCCTCGGTAAGACTCCGCACTGTCATACGTGACTGATGGACTGGATGGCGCTGGATTCCGCGGCGGCTCTCGCCATACTGTGCCACATGTTGGGAGAACTGTGGGATGCAGAATGAAGGGAGTCCTTGTCGGAGAGAGAGAGCATCATGGCGTAGGCCTGGACGGGGACAGAAGAAGGACAGAGGTCACGCTCCCGCGGCAGGGATCTGAGCTTGGACCTGCGCCACCCCTGCGCGCTCAGGGCAGCAGTCGGGCCACAGCCACTGGTCTCAACTTAGTTTAAAAAAAACCCCAACAAAATGCTTTAGGTAAAACCACTGTCAACCCTTTCACTGACACTTTTGACTCACTAATAGTAATAATAATTTCTGCTTTCATCTGGTTTCACAAAGCTCAGAGAAACCTTTGATAGTAGACAAGGTCCCAAAGTCTCCTTTTCCTTCACATTCTTGGCACGGGAGGCTCTTTTCAAGAGGCTGAGGAATCACATTATCCCTTGTCTCGTCCTGTATTTCACCAAATATAACAGTCTCCTTTGCTGACCTTTCCTACATGCATATTCTGCAGTTTTTAAAACACATATCTTTCAAAGGGGCTAAAAAAACCCCATTTTAATTAATTAATGTTTAGAAAATGGCAAGAAACAGCACAAGGATACCATTCCAGTTATTGCTACTTGTGAAACATGCTGAGGACCTAGAGGTGGTACCATCCAACAGGCTATAAAAAAAACCACCAAAAAGCCAAGCCAGGCAGAAAATCAAGTCACATCCCTGCGAGGCTGCAACTAAACTCCACAGCACCAGTGTCAGCAGAGTGGGACTAATTCTTACCATGGCATTTCTGTGGGCAGCAGGCAGAACAAAAGTAGTAAAAAAAGTAAGAGAAAAGTATGGAAATCCTCGGTTCTCAGGGACTGCAGCACCCTGCCGTGTCTCTGGGGTGCAGTGGGATGTCGGGCCAGGCTGAGGTGTGTGGACATGGAGCACAGCCCTGCCTGACAAAGCTGGAACAACCCTGCCTGCCACACACTAACAGCTTAATCCTGCAGGTATTTGGTGACAATAACATTTTAACTGAGTTAAGCTTTTACCTGGGATTTGGATTTCCTGTACAACGGTTGCTTGAGGTCCTCTGGCAGCTGGGAAGCATTGAAAGCTGCCAATTCAGCTTCACCGTATTGATTTTCTTCCATTTTCCTCATTTTGAGGCTATCTGTGAAGTGCCTTATGTGGTCCAAAGCCGAAAGTCCAGTCTTATTATACTCCTCTTCTTTATACCTGCAAAAACACCATGGAGGTTTTAATGTCAGTTAAATGACCCTCTCTGCATTCCCTCATCTTCTCAGATTTACACATCTGAGCAATTTCCCCCTTTTTAACATTCATAAACCACCTTGCCTCATGGACTGGTGATCCTGAAATAAAAGGAATTCCCTTTTCTGTTCTAAATAAAGGGCAGTTGAGTGGGGGAGGGGGAGTGTGTCTCTCTCTCATGGTGTCTCCACAGCCTTTCACAAGGCCATTATGAGAGATCCAGGACGGTTCATGGAGCAGATAACGTCTCTCCCATGGAACTGTCTCACCCTGCTTCCTGTCTCACCCAGAACCTCACAATAGCTCCCCAAGCACAGTCAGTTTTCCTAGCAAGGGCTCCAGACTGCACGAAGAGGCTGAAAGCAGGGCTGGTGTTGACCCAAACACAGACGCACGTTGCTATTGTAAGCGGGAAGCGGCTGCTCCGGACCGGTTCCCACGGCAGCCGGTTTGGTGCTGGCACTCTTGTATGGTTTATTGTTTTCATTCCGCCTATCGGGCACACCAATACTCGGAAGGAACCAACCTGCCAGGGGAAGCTTTGCAGTTCATGTCCAAAGTACTCGTTTCCTCATAATCCTCCTCAGGAGTGCCCTCATGCATGTCACTTGTCACGGGCTCTTTGACTGCTTTCCCTGCCATTTCGCTCTCTTCATCTTCTTCATCCATCATTACTTCATCTTCTGCCTCCTCGTCATCCAACAGATCCGAGTTCTGGCTGGCTACCATGGCTTTTTCATCCTTAAAGTGGCTGCCATTCATTCTGAAAGTACCAAAACAAATCCAAGCTATAAACACAAATCAGATACGAAAGCTCCTCATCGGCAGACTCTTGGAGGCAGATCTGAAAAGCATCTGTCCCAGCAGAACAAAGCAATTTCTGTATTTTATATCTTGCTTAGCTTCAGACATTCAGGCAGCACTGGAGAAAATTCCAGTCAGAAATCAGTGGGACATTACAGCACCATGAACATGGGATTTTCCTGTTATCCTGGTAAAACTACTGTTCTAACAGAGGCATGTTCAGATAACCATTCCAAATTTTCTCACGCATTATTTCATCTCAAGTTTCCAATCATACATGTAGTCTGGGCAAAACTCACTGCCTTTTAACAGAAGCTGTAGGGGCCAAGAAACTCTGAAAATTGGATCTGGCATTTTTAATGAAAAATGACATCTAATACTGCATTCAGAGTTTTAAAGTCAAAATTACATGCATAATTAATTTTGCACACTACCACGTCTTTGGAAGCCATATTGCTTCACTGAATGTACGGATTTCATACATGGGAACCTAAGGGACTCAGCTGGACACCTGAAGAGCCATCTGCAATATTGCCTGCGTGCTGAACTAGGTTATTGACTGATTTGAAGGGTAAAAAGCAATGAAAAGAAAGGTCATATGGCAATTTAAGTGCATTTATTCTTATTAAATGAGTAATTACAGCAATACACACATGGAAAACCATTTGGTCTACGCGCTGCTATTACGCTGCCCTTTGCTCTCAGACAATGACTCCTCTTAACTACTTCCTACGGGATTTTTATCAAGGACGTAATACCCACACTGAAGTAGGGGCTCGTTTGGTAATGGTCTGAACCCTGTAGGACTCAGAGCATCTGGAGCTGCATTGTGTCCATCACATTAAATGAGAACTAAAGAAATTCGGCACCAGGGCGTCGACGAGCGCCCAACCAGAGGCACAGTGGTGTGAACGAGCTGCACTCAGTGAAGCCCCCCCAGAATTCATGCTACCACTGTATCTGCCCCCACCACGTCATGTAGCACAGAGGCCTTGATTCATCTATTGTTCTCATTGTGCAAAAGGTCCTTAACTCTTCCAGGAATACAGTTATAAAAATGGAAACTTTATTGTCCGCATGCAATTTGCTTTAGACTCCGTGTGCTTCAAACTGTGCGGGACAATATGGGATATACCCAACGCTGGAGCAAGATAAGATGAACCCTCACAGCCTTGGTGGTGTTTAACATTTGACTTTCTGCCGTAACAGATGGACTTTCTGAGGAGCAAAGCTGGTTTCTGCCACAATAATAGCATCGTTTTCCTGAACATATTAGACTTTCATCTACTTTCCGAGCAAATTCCAGCTGACTGACATGAGTTTAGTATTGCATTGAAAAAAATGCTCTAGGGAATGGTCTGTCTTTAGAACAGTATCAAAAAATCTGAGGTTTTGCAGAGCAGGGAGAGCTGAAGTGGCCACCTCCCTCTAAGATCATCAGAGAAATATCTCTTTATCATCTTTTATTTAAATAGGCAGAAATAAGAAATTGTTGAGCGCAGTTTGGGCTGCCAACTTGCTTGTTATGCTCAATTGAGGCTGCTAGAAATGAAAGGGAGATGGACTACAACCAAAGTAACAAAAGCCATGTGATTAAGAAAACAGATTCTCTAATTATGCTTTCAAATGCAGCAATTTGCCAGGGATAAAATATCCGTCAAGAGCAGTCTGAAGTGCCAAATTTAGAAAGGAAACACTGCACAACCCAGCAACCTTTCCACTTTGCTGACTTCCTGTTGGAGGACATGTTGAGACCAGATGTGCAAGGAAAAAATCCCAAGCCCTCATTGCCAATCAAGATGGAATGAAATTTGAATATGCATGTAATCACTTAATCCAATACTTTTATGGAAATTGTGTTGTGTCCACCCTTTTTATCCCTTCACAAAGGCATCTAGAAATTGAGGAGACAGCGAAGTTTGTCACCAACAGTAAGAATTTTTTGATGTTGATAATGTAATGCCAACTCAAAAGGGAAAATAATGCATAATGCAACACCAATTCCAAAGAAGTATGTGGGGCTCCATCCCACAGCCTTTTCTGCTTAGCTGTACTTTTATTAACTGAAAATATTTAGAAGTGGTCTCTCTTCTGTTAGTTCAGAAGAACTGAAACACCCATATACTTAATAAATCTTAGTAGAAAAAGCTCTCTCACATGCTGGAGCACTGTGGACTCCCAACGCCCACCCGCAGCCTCACGGGCTTTTGGCTACTCAGCATCTTTCTTGGGATTGAGTTACTTACGGGAAAGGACTTTCAGCTACAATCTTTCATTTGATCCAAGAATTTACCTTGGTCTATTTAATTAATTACACATTTAAATTGCACTTAAATCCTAAGGCTCCATACACTTAGCCACAGGATGTAGAATTCACCTGTTCTGCCGTGAATGTAAGGAGATGGAATTTTTCAGCAGACTTAAATCAACGTTGGGAGCCTGAAACTGAGAGCTCCAGATGCAAGGAGAAATGTGTTCACAGATGGAATCTCCTGTCCAGCATCTGCCACTTGGAACATCTTCATACATAGCAGGGAGGGAATCAACACATTTCTTTTCCTAAGACACCACGGTGGCCGTTGAAGCAACCAGATTCTAAGCTAACTCTGGCTCCAGACATCATCAAAAGAGAACAATCAGGTCTGCAGACCTGGAAAAGGAGCAGTGGGCACCTTCTGAAGGCAGATCAGACACAACTCACCTCTCCTCTGAGTTTCGGGGGGATTGATTGTTGTGGTTGCTGTTTCCAATA
Organism: Callaeas wilsoni; assembly: GCA_013398955.1. Taxonomy (NCBI): domain Eukaryota; kingdom Metazoa; phylum Chordata; class Aves; order Passeriformes; family Callaeidae; genus Callaeas; species Callaeas wilsoni. Next base: position 196,726 of record VWPU01003214.1, read on the forward strand.
AAATTCCTAATTTCTGTGAAGTAAGAGTCTTCCTTGTCATCTAGGATTGCCCCTGTGCTTTCCAGTTCTGAGTGAGGTGAAGATGTTGCAGTACCTTAAAGCAAAACATACGACGTCTGTTGCTGCTCCTTTACATTTTCTATATTTAACCATTTAAATCAAAATGAAATTGAAACTCTGGTTAAAAATGGGTGAGAGCCAAAAGTTAGCGTGAACTATGAGCTGTTGGCCATAAAATCAGTAATTAGTAATTATTCACGGGCAAAGGTGATTTCCAGCCAAAATTACTTGGTTGCATGCTGGGTACCATTTCCATGATTCATCATCACTTGTGCCACGTCTCTATTTCAACATCTCCCTCCTGCTCCTTGTGATTCCAACACTGTCCATTGATAACTGACCTTCTTAGGCCAATGGCTGAACTGAGCAAACAGAACTTAATTTTTAGCTATCAATTATGCAGATTTGTTCAAAATACGGAGCAGCCATTGACATAATCACCAAGGTGACAGATGCCTTTCACTGAGTGCTGGGGAAGGGACAGCTCTGCATTCACTGCATGGCCCTGGTTATCTCCAGTGAGGCAAAATGCAGACTGAAAGGACTGTGAAGAGGGTTTTCATTAAACCCTGCAGATACCCAAACCAGCCCAATGACATCCCCTCCTGCCACTGCCTGTGCTGCTGCTGTTCGGTGACCAATTTGCTTTGGGGCTTGAGAGGCACCATTAGCTCCATAATAGCCAGCGCTTTTCAGCTCCTGACAGTGGGAATATTTCAGAAGGTGCCAGGAAAACCTTTTAGAGTGCCCCCTGAGACTCTAAATCTAGGACTCCTATTGAGAGCCAAGTGATTGCGGAGATGGGATTAAACCAATTTTCCCAGTCTGTTCTCAAAACGCTATGGGTTGGCTTAATTAAAACCAAAAGAAAAGAAATCATCCAGTGGTCTTAAGTTATACAAGGGGAGAGTTTATGCTGGGATTTTCAAAGCACTTTAAATGTCAGCAGAGCTTAGGCACTTACATATTTTGCAACCCCCAACACGTCAGAGCAGCGTGTGCCTCTGGACACTCGGCAGTGCTGACAGGGAATGGGCAGTCCCTGCACATGGGATGTGGGGCAGGCTGGGGAGGGAAAAGACAGGAGGGAAAAGACAGAACATACCAGACATGTTCCCGTTCTCGTGCTTTTTTAGATGTCTGTCAAGATTGGTTTGTTGACCAAAACACCTGTCACACAAGTGACACTTGAATGGCTTCTCTTTATTGTGGATGTTACGCACATGTCTCTGCAGGTTAGAGGATATGCTAAAGGATCTGTCACAGTATTTGCATCTAAAAAAACCAACAAAACAAGTGGGTAGGAAAGAGTTTGTTAGTAGCTGGAAACGTAAGATTTGTCCTAAGATATATGAAGAGCCTTCTGGGCTCAGTCTCAGCACCCAACTGCAGTTCCTTGTTCTCTACTGAGGCACAATCCTCCCTGACATAAAGACAAATTTTGGCTGACTAACCGGAGAGCTGGGCTCTTGGAATGGAGACATAACTTCTATGGTGGGGTTTTCAGCTTTAATTCACATTAGACTTTATGTTTTAAATACTGCCTCTAGGAATAAACATAATATTCTGAGCTAATGGCATCAAATTAGCTATGCTAATTGAGTCTCATGTTTTTAAAACTGTTGCACGCAAAGTTGGGAAGTTTGAAAACAGTAGAGCAATAACTCTATTGTTTCATGTGCTGCCAATACAATACAATTAAACACTTTTGGAAAAAACATGAAACAGATCTCTTCTAATGCTCAAATAAGGTAAAAAGGGCTATTTCTTTTCCTATTCTAAATTATACTGTGTGATTAAATCTTTTCTTGAGGAATTAGCTTGCTTGATTGCTAATCCCAGAGGAAATTTGGTTATCTTGCAAAAACCAGCAATAAACAATCCCAACCTTTAATACTGTGCCAATGTGAGTAGTTTAGTCTATCACTCTGGTACCAGAGGCATCAATTTTCATACTCTGTAGTGATTTGGAGTCCCTAAAGCCTTTACTGTATTGCTCTTTAAGCCATTACTAAGTCACACTATAACTATTCCAAATTCTCTGGCTGGCAACTAGCCAAGAGTCTTCACCACTTTAGTTTTTCAATCTTTTACTTCTCCCGTGCCTCTCTTACGCTTGTCAATGATGTCAAATTTTTTTTAGTGCTGAAATCGCCCATTACGCTACTAATTGCTTGTGGCTTTTATGCACTGGACGGGTATAACATGCATCAAGACCTTCCTTCAATAAAATTAGATGTGAATCTCATTTCCCAAAGAGACTAGATGCAAAAAACATATTGTTTCCTCACAAACAATGAGCTTACTCTGCTCTTTACAGCTCATAAAATGCAGAAATCTGTGCATTTGTTTTACTGGAACATGAACTGGCCTCTTTCCAGTTTAAATTAGCCTTTCATTTTCAATAAGGTGAAGCTTTATACACATTTCTGCATGTGACTGTCCTGGATTCAGTATCACACACATATTCTTATCAACAGGAGAGTACACCCACATGGATTTTGGTTAAGCAGACCTCAGAAAGGATCCAGATTAGGCAGGAAACAAATAAATACAGTTACGCCTTTGCAACCGGGGCCTTTCAGAAATCAGATGACTGACAAATCACCCAATTTTAGGTTGCGAATAACACCGCAGAACTCCAAGAAAAAAAAAAATAATTGCGAAGGAAAGTATGTCCACAAGCCCTACTGAACTTCACTTCAATCACACTGGTTCAGTAGTGCCAGCCACCCTGCCAGCAAAGGCAGGACTTGGGGATTGTGCTGGGAAGCTGCCTCAGCCAAAAGAATTTCACTAAGACCAAAACCTTCCCCCTTTCTGCAGCTTCAACACCGAGGATCAGCACCGAATGCACAAAACTCTGAGACCAAAACGCAATGGTGGGTTCAAAGCTAAGGAGGAAGGGCTGGAGCTGGTCCAGCAAGGATGTTGAATTCCCTGAATTCACAGAATCCCTGTAAATGTCTGCGTTTGAAGGGACCCTAAAGCTTGGCCGCAGCACAGACAGGGGTGAGGGGTGTGGTACCTATAGGGCTGCTCTCCAGTGTGCGTCCTCAGGTGACGGGTCAGGTTTGCAGATCTCGGGAAAATCTTGCCACAGTATCTGTGATAAGAAAATGTTTGATAAGACAACACAACCTTCAGTGGCCTCGTCCCAGTTTGAGCTGCACTGGATGCACAGCCCAAATGGAATCATCACTATATGGTCCTATTGGCATTGCTTTGGTGCAACAACATCTCAATAAAAGCATTCAGCAAACGTAAGGGATCGACACACACACGAGAGTGGGACTGGGACTGCTGGCACCAACCAGCTTTGTGCAGAAGCAAGAATTATATGAAAAACCACTTTTAAAGATCACCCCGAGGTTCTAAGCCCACTGGGTGATTATCAGCCTCATTCAGATTTGGAATCAAGAGAATCTGTTATTAAAGCCTTGGATTTCTGCCTCCGTGTAAGCAAATTTCAAACCTTTCAACCAATTCTACGTGTCAGCAAACATGACACCGTTCTGTGCATTGAATAGGATCAGAGCAGACAAGACTCAAAGACCTAATCCATCAAGGTGTGTTTCTATAACAACATGTCTTGAAAGAAGGTGACATGTTTTCAAAAAGATCAGATAAACCGATATGCCAGTGTCAAACGCCTGCACATTCTGGCGATGATGTAGAGACCTAAACAGTGCAATTTAAAAACAATTCTCCAAACTCGATAATATGTCACAGGAAAAATAACGGCAAAAAAAAAAATTATTGTGAGTTCTCCCCCTTCGTTCAAGTAACATATTAATATTCAGTTTATAATTGGCCCATTCTGTTAAGGCCATTGAGCCCATTTTGGCATGGGGAGAGAGCACACACAGCACTCTCTGAAGTGAATGAGGGTGGTAGTTGCTCCACGCGACGACTTTGAAGATTGCATCCCTTCACTTTTAACATCCCATTTATTTTTTCACAACGTGATGTATAAGCCTTCAAAATACCCACACAGCTAATTCCACTCTCCTTGACAAAGCTCCCATTCATTTTGGGTGCACATTCAATGACTATCTTCATTGTGGTTTTTTTTTTTAAAGTCAGTACACACAAGTCCTAATAAGTCATGTATTTTATCACTGATCCCTTTGGATATTAAAACCAGAAGCCTGAGAGAAAACACGTCTGTAGTTTATGATCAAAAAAATCAATAATGAAAGCACACTTTTATATATGAAAGTGATGAGAAAATTTGGAAAAAAAAGAATTGTTTATGTAACAGTTTCCACCTCATTCATCAAACTGCTATGATACGGGGAGAGCTCTTTGCTTCGTAACACCAATAATTTAATAAATAGGAACCCCAAAGGGAAACGCTTCCCATGTTGGGCACGGAGAGGCCTCAGAGACTCGCCATGGTCCCCGTCGGAGGTCTGAGCAGGGGGTTTGGGGAGGGCAGCGCGGGGTGGCCGCGGGGCTACCTGCAGGTGTAGCGCTCCTTGCCCTTGCGCAGCAGGGTCTCGGGGAGGGCGCTGGGCGGCGCGCGGAAGTTGAACATGGATGGCACCGACTGGATCAGCTCGCTGGCCTCCGGCTTCAGGGCGCTGAAGCTCTCCAGCTTCTCGGCCATGTTTTCTATAGCTGACACCTGCAGCAGGAGAGAGCACAGAGCCCACCAAGGTGAGTAATCCCCTCGGCTTTCTGCCCCCACCGGCAACCCAAAATGCAGAGAACACGGAGTGACAAGTGAGAGAAAAGAAGGGGAAAAAAGCCAGTGTAGAGCTGCAGTCTCAAAAACTATGGGGCATGAGGGTAATAATCAGCCAGCGTCCATTTCTTTGTGTTTTTAAGCCACAGCTTCTACAAAATTCCAGGTTTTGCAGTCATGCTCTGTGGTTGTGTGCTACAAGTCTGTGCATCCCATCTACAGAAATCATTGAACATTTTTTACCAAATGAACAAAAATAATAACTGCGTGTCTACTTTTTTTTTTTTTTTTTTTAAAGGACTCGCAGAGGACACATATTGCAGAGGAAACTTTATGAACACTCTAGCTCAACCAAGGGCTGCAACAATCCAGATCCAAAGAGGCTCCATCAATGTCCCAGCCACATCCAACCATTCAGTCCAGTGTTCTAGCTCATCACAGCCAAAGACCATTAGATAGACACAGAAGAAATGAAGCTCTGGTGGGTTTGATGCTCTGTATTCACATTGCCTGTTACATGTCTATCCTATTTTTCCACCTCTTAATATTCCTGCTCTCCTTTTAGTTGCTTGTGACTCCTATGTGCTTTGGGATGTCTCCACTCTTAATTAGCTGTCTGTAATTTGCAGGGAGTGGGGATTAAATAATTTCTGGAGAACAGTTTCCTTTAAGTTGTCTGGAACTGACAACAAAAAGCTCCTCCAAAACCTCAAACATTGCCACTTAAAGAGTTCAAGAATGCTGCTGAGCCTATTGACAGGTGAGAATAACCATCCACCTCTCCATAACACCACAAACAAATGAAAAAAAAGACAGCTAAGCTCTCACCTACAGAGCACGAAACCCACAGCATGAGCCCTGTGCAAGATCTTGCTTGTAACAAAGCAAATTATATGAAAGACAAGATGTTGAACCCTTCTCAGCTGGAACACCTCCATAGACTGTTCTTCAAAATCCATAAAAGGTTGCTCAGATTGTTGGAAAACTGAAATTTTAATTGGAAGAACTGGGCATTTTTGCAGGTTTATTTAATTTTATTTTCATTGGCAGAATTACATGGTTGTCTCCTGGAATGACCATTTCCAAGCTCTTTAGCTCTGCCTTTGGGCTGGGTTGTTTTTTTCCCTTTAGCCTGTAGCCTGCCCTCTCATTTCATGCTCAGATTCCTAATGCTGAATACAAATTGCAACGTACAGGGTACCACTGCCAATTTGCCAAATGTCTTTCATCAAACACGGTGGAAAAAAATAAAAAATCTCAGAGGGAAGTCAAGATACATTTACTTGTCAGGCAACAAATGTGAAAGCATTGCGAGGCAGTAAGGGCTGCAAGCTCTGGGGTTTGATTCATAATCACTCAGCTGCTAAAACATTCTCCACAGATGCAAGTGGACAGCACATTTGTCAATATGAAGGATTTTGACGTGTACTGATCACAGGCATGAGATATGTAATGATGATGCTGCTGGGAGAGGAGGTAATTCTATCTCGGCGCTGAGATGTCATTATCAACCCATACACCTCAACATTACCATATATTTCTTTTTATACGACTTCATCTTCTCCTTTAGTTGGAATTGATTCTTAAAGCTTTTAAAATAGGCATTCCACCGCCTTTAATTCCTTCTAATTGTTCCACACAAAAATTCACTCATCTATTTTACAACTGCTGAAAATAAATGGTTTGAATGAAAAATGCCCTTTGGCCTTCGGGCTGATTAGCAATGACAAGACAGTGCATGGGTTATGATATCACATATTTATGGTGAAGAATAATAAGGGTACTGAGAAGTATAATAAATGTTTTATTTATGTATATTTAATATTCAAGTCCATTTCATTATCTAGTGGGTTTAAATCATTTTTGGATCACAATTTCTCATGCACATGGTCCCTGCCAGTAATATATTAAAGCAACAATTTTCCCCTTTACATTTAAAATGGCTTAGTCATGCTGAATTTTTTTTTTTCAGTTCTTATTTCCAGGATTTTGCAGAGTAGAAACTGAGATGGACTCTTGTTTCATGCACAGCAACGCAGATCAGCTCTACCTCCAACACTGCCTCCAGGATTACATCAGTCCCAAAATAGGTATGAAGTCAGCACCTAATCTTAAATCCCTCATCCAGAGGAAACACGAGCACTTCCAATTATTTTAAAGCATTACTCGCTTTCTAAAAATATGTTTCTCACCATACGATTGACTATTGTGCTTGCTGTTTTGCTGTTGTATTTTTTTCTTTTTTTTAAGCCTGACTTATGTGGTGACCTGGTATGATTTATGGTTTTCAAGAACCGCACCAGCACCAATGGGAAGTGTCTGGCCCCACAGCTTTGCTGATCCAAGGCACTGTCACTGCACTGCTATCAGGATAATTACAGCTGGTACTATCTGCTGGAGCTAGGGCTCCCAAGAACCAAAACCGGGCCATTTTCTTAAGAAATCCTGGAGTGTGTCAGGGCTCAGAGCCTTGAGGAGGCAAATCCCTTTCGCAAGATGGGATCCTGGGCTGTGGGGGCATTTTACAGCTCATGAAATTCTGCAGCCCTGACCCACAACATGCTGCCCATCACCTTCAGTGCAGGAGACAGCCCCTGCTCACCGGTCTACTCGCAAATTACCAGCTGAGCAGTAAGAAATCCGGGGGTTTTGCATTGAGGACTAATTCAGACACCAAAACCAAGCGGGAATTCTAAACCTGCGATGTGAGCTTTTGGAAGCTGGTCCTCGGTGCCAAGCAGTGGCTGCAGGGCACACACAGGAGGGTGGGCAAGGGACAGGTCTCCCCACTGTCACACACCAGCACATCGAGGTGCCAGAGCATTAACCGGAGGCTGCATCTCCATTACATTGCATGGCCATTGGCCACTGCTCCCATTCACTTGGCTAAACCTTTTGAAAACCGTTAATATTTTTGTCTAGGAGAGTTCACCAATTTAATTAGGTGCATATGAAAAGATACAGGCTTTTGTTCCTTCTAAGCCTTTTGCCTGATATTTTTTGTGTGTGTTTTTTTTTTGGTATTGTTATTACTAATGAATAACCATTCCTCATTCAGGTTCTGCTCACCATTCATGGGCTCACGGAGCTGGGGCACAGCTCCCTCGGGCATTTTTTTCCCAGCTGAAAAAATCAAAATCTACTTAGTCTCTTTTTGAATGAAAGCTGTTCCCTACCTCTGATCATCATTGTTGCACTTTTCTGTGTCTTTTCTAATTCTCCTATGGCCTTTTCGAGAGGAACTTCAGCTGTATTCAAGACCTGAAGGCAGTACAACATAATGATGTTTTCAATTCCTTTCTGCTAAGCACTCAGGTGATATTTTCATAAGACTACCAACTTCAAGATCTTTTTCCTGAATGACAGGATTTAAAAGTCACACTTTCCCCTCGGTATTAGTGGGTATTTACTGACATTGACATTTATTGCTGTTTTAATCCTGGTGACTCAGCTTTCTCTGAGTCTTCTGCAAAATCTTCATAGCCCACCCTGGATTTGGTTACTCGCAGTAAACAGTCACAAACTCTCTCCCTGCTCACCCTTCTTCCTATGGTATTTACAGACATATGCCACAGTTCAGGGCCCAGTGGCAGCCCTAGGCAGATCCACTGATAATCTTCAATGATTGTAAAAATCACTATTCTCTTCTTACCCTTTCACCCTCTCTTTTTTTTAAATGACTAAATGTTAACCCAGGAGATGAATTTCCTTCTTCCACTGAAACTTCCTTTTCCAGCTGAAACACAACTGGAGCAGCTCTTCTTCCTTCCAAACACTGTTAGTGCTGATGGCAAAGCAAGACCTGCCTCCACAGGAGTTGTGTTGGCCATGGAGATGATACTGGTCCTCAATCCACCAAACTCCTGGAGAGAGGTGTTGGTGAGAGTGTCTGTCCTGGGGGGTTGGATGGGTGCTCATGGTCACTTCATCTCTCCAGGGATGGTCCCTGGGACCACCAGGGAGGCAGGTGTGCGGCTAAAGCCACCAGCTGTGCTTTTGGGGGGTTCTGCACCCCAACCCAACACCCAAGCGCTGTGGTGATCCCTGAATGGGGCACTGAGGGGAAGCACTGCTTGACCCCGAGGATGGGATTAGTGGAATTTCCATGCCCACGGAGAAAGCTCTCTGAGGAGGCAGGAGAGCAGGAAGATCCTATTACATATTTTACATACAGCTATTGCCTTACGGACAAGTCACGTGCGCTCCTAATCTGCGATCAGTGAATGACAGGGTTTTATATAGAACAGTAACTTTTGATTTACATATATAAGAGTTGTTGATTCTATCTGTGTCCAGATGTCTGGAAAAGGAAGCAGCTTTCCCCCACCTCCCTGAGAGGCTATTAACCTCCGACTGACGCAAACTAATGTGCAGTCACAATTCCCCAGCTCCGACTCAAAAATGCAGACATTACCATAATCGGCTAAAACAAGTATTTATAAACATTTCAGCGGGCAAGATATCATCAGCAGGGGCCTCGAACATTTGTCTTAAAATTTATTAACCAACCCAAGAAAAAGTGGCATAAATAAAGCGAAGGTTTGCTGTTGCTGCTTTTTAAGAATAACCCGATGATATGAAATAATCTCGCAGACAATGTCATGAATTACGTGACCTCATGCTTGACAAACATGACTCCTTCATTGCTACTATCACAAAAACAACTGACTTTATGGCCAGACCTCATGGGAAAAAAAACTGTTCAAGTGCTTGCTTTCTATTTTTACTACTGTTATTTGGGGAACTCTTCAAAATCCAACTGCTAAAGCTCAGGATTTCTCCCTCCCCCAGCTGAAGTTATAATGTTGCCTCTAAAAACTACAATTTGTGAATCATGTTGTCTTGAAACTGTGTGTATTTGGACATCCAGCCCTGGAACTTGGCTGAGCTATATTCACGTTCAAGAGACCTATCACATGTGGCTGAACTTTATGAAGCAGTAGCAAGAAACTCCTGCTGATCTGCAGTATGGTTTCAGAATAATTTGATTTGTATGAATGCAGTTGGTGAGGATTAAGCTCAGTTAACAAAATGGATCATGTCCTAAAAACAAACCCAGTAAAATAAAAGCTTTGTTAAGGCACTCACCAAATTCCTTTCCATTTATTTGTAAAATTATTTTAATTATTTACAATAGTTCTTCTTAAAGCTATTGCAAATAATGTCTGCCTATAATTACAGAACCTCTTTATGGCAACCTTCTCCTGATAGGACCAAAATGGGATAAATAGATCAAATTAATCCTGATCCATTCAAGAGAGGGTATTGCCCATTGATTTGCACCACAGGGCTCCTGCCAAACAATGAAAAACAATCTCAAATAATTTTGAAATATGTGGCACATCAACTGGGAATTGAGATGGAAAGGCTTGTGTGACATAACCAAATCTCTCAAGATGGAGATTCATCCATGAATCAGCATCCTGCTCAGTCACTTCATGTTTTAAACACCAGTTTCTGCTGGACTTGCTCAAAGCATGAGCACGGCCAGGAGACGTACACTCAAAAAAGGAGCAGAATGACGGAAATTTGAGGACCAAGCCAAAACCAAGGAAATCAGACAGAAGAAACAGCCTGCACTGGGTTTTTCAACGTCCCAAACTTGCTGAAGCAGAGCCACTTTTCTGAAAGCAGAGGATTAAGGGTGCCTGTGCCAAATCGCAAATCCTACTACGGCCCCTTCATGTTCTACACAGAATTTCCCAAAGAAAATATTTGGGAACCGCCTCCTGTGCTCTCCAAGTCTGGCATCTAACCCCACGTCCTGCTTGCTGAGCTCCTGCAGCACCTCTGGGTGCTTGCGGGAGTCCTTCGGAGCCCGCTCAGCTCCTTCCAGCTCAGGCTCCCAGCGCATCTTTGCAGCTGCATAAGCCAGCGCTTCCCAGGAAGAAAGTGGGATTAAAATCTGCGTGCACACAGAGCAAAGGTGCGTCACTGCTCTCGAAGGGTGCCACGGAGGGCGCGGAGCAGAGGGCAGGGCTCAGAGCCCATGTGCAGGGGCAGCACCTCCAGGGGCTCCCACAGCAGCCCCGCAGAGGGACGCACGTGCGGAGGAGCACGAGAAGAGCTCAGAGCTCAGCTTGCAGAATTCTGGCTTTGCCTGGTGAAACGAGGCCAGGCCGCAGCGAGAGCGATGAGCAGCAGTGAGTCGGGACCCCAGCCACTGCCTCCTGGCTCCGGCTCTCCCCTCCAAGGCCCAAAGGTTGGGAAAACCAAGTATTTATGGGTTCGGCGCTGCAGCTGAGGAGCCAGCAGTGCGAGAGAAGAACACGGCGTTATTGGAGTTGCATCTGCAAAAGCAGTTGCTGTGGTTCCTTTTTTTTTCTTCTCATGAACAATTTAGATGTATAAAAATAAGGTTTTATAAAAATAGAAGAGAAAGCCCAAATCTATCCTACAGTACACTAAAAGCACAATTCCTGTTCGTGTAAGGAGGATGATGTAAGTATACACAGAGGACAAATTTGACCTAAACACAGCAAATAAATGTGTGTTTTATTTCTGCTTTAAGCACTGCAATGAGCAATTAAGCTCAAAATTTCAAAGCTATTAAAGTGACTATTAAAGTGACTAACTCCCACCAAAGTCAAGTGAGAGAGAAACATGAAATCCTCTGAGGCTCTGTGTTTTAATGTAGATTAAATATTTATTAACTATTGCAATCTAACAAGATTTCAGCCTGAAAATTTCGCTGCAATCTCTGAAGGAAAACGGCTTGGAACAATTTCAGTGACATATAAACAAAGACTGCATTCTGCAACCGTCACTCAGGTAAAGCTCCCATTGCCTTCACCAAACAAAACCAGCAGGATCAGGTACGTAAAAATAAAGCCAATTTGACACAAGAACATATTTATCTGCTACGGCTACAAGACCCTGTAGGAAAGAGTGGCATGCTCCATAATTGAGAGGTAAGTTATCTTTCATATTATATTTTTCTTATGCAATTTATTTCACAGTGATTAAATCAAAAATATAAGCAATGAACTTACCCAAATTCTTTGATCAGGCAATTGGAACTGGGAGCAAAATTGAAACAAAAACAACACATTATTCCTGCATTGGAATCCTTATTGCAATCAATCTACTTATTAAGATTTTATTTAAAGATACTAATTAAAATGTTATTCTGAATGATTTGTTGGAGAGGATTGCTCTCTTCCTAAAAAATACAATCCTTGTAATGGCAAATTATTGTGAAATGCCATTAAATTATCTAATTTTCATAGCTTTTGGGCCACTGGCATGGGGAGGAATTTTGCCCAGCCAGGGATAGGATACAGACTTAAGGGTTTGTGTCTGTAAGTTCTATTTCAGAAACCTATTTGAAAGATCTGTCTGTTTGCTGCTATATTATCCAGTTGAGAAATAATAAATTCTTTCTCCATGAGACAGCAATTTTCAGGAATAAATTCAACAACAAAAACACGAGCTTTTAGGACATGAACAGTAAGTTTGTAGATATTTTAAATCCTGCCAGCAGAAAATGAAAACTTGCGGAGCACTCCCCACCTGCACTTTTACAGGGGTGAACAGGTCTATAAAGGAACAACAGCTTTTCTGGAAGCTGTTCCCTAGTCTTCTATAAATCCCGAGCCAGATTCTGCCTTTGCGAACAGGAGGCTCCTTTCCGTTCTATTAAAGTTTGCAAGAAAGCATTTTGACGTTTACTTTTTTGACAGGACATGTGCTGGTGGTTTGGTTTTCTTTTCCAATGTTCCTTAGTGCCTGCTGCACTCCTGACCTCTGCATCGATCCAGCTCACACCAAGTTAAAGGCGTTCTCCCTCTCCCTCAGGTAAGTGGTAAAACCAAAGCCAGGTTTTGCCATGGATTTTCTGTTCTGTTGCACAGTGAGAAACGTGGAGGAGGGGGTTCTGCAGAGGCAGCCCTCCCTCCTGCCCCTGGGCGCTGGCTCTGCCCCACCTGGGCTGGCACTGCCAGGGAGAGGTGGCATCCGACACCTCCTCCTCACCCTGACGGACTTGGTGACAGCACTGGCACCTTCCTCGGGCACCAGCAAGAGATTCAAGCGGCTCTCTGGGGCAAAACACGAAGGGTGGAAGCCTGACATCATTCCCATTAATGGGGAAATGCCCAATGTTTCCGTTTCACCCACAGAGCCTCGCCTGACTCCCAGTTCCCCGGGTAACTCAGTCACACAACGCTACATGGAAGAATATCCAACTCCTTTCCTGCCCGCCACAGCCAAACTCCAAAGAGTGAATTTTACCCCTTTCCCACCCACTGACCACCCCACCTTCCATCAGTATCAGTCCAACCTGCAGCAACACCTTCAGAACTCCCAAATCCAACTGCACTGAACAGCTCTGAGTTACACAGTCTGAACAGCTAGAGAGCACTAAGCAAAACAATACTGCTTTTTCCATCCATGCAGTGTCTAAAATACCTTCATTTAAATAATTTCCTGATAATTTACAGCTCCTTAGCTGCTCTAACAGAATCACTAACTAGATGCAGAGGAACCAGCCTGTTTTACAGCAGGGACAAAAAGCGGATTAAGCTCATCTTTGGGGAATTTTCATTTGTTGTTCTGTCACTTGAGCAAATTTACCTTATTTAAGGTAACCCAGCAGGAGGTGTTAAGCTGCTATGAAATCTTGCACATAAATTCTCAGTGATTTTAATACATCTTAAATACTTATTTAATGCTTATAAATGCTTATATAACCCCATAAATACTTACAGCATGTAAATACTACTAAATACTTTAATACTTAGATCCAACACTTTGTTCAGACACTGAAATTGGAATGGGGTATTTTTGTGCATCTGCAACCATATAATGCCATCAGCTGCTCTTCCCAGTTCTCCAGAAGTGCCATATTTCAGAATATGTCCCATTCAAGTTAGAACATAATAACTCAGGACTTCATTGGGAAAAAAAAAGAAAATGGTAGCAGATAATTGGGCTGTTTTGCCCAGGAATTCAGAGGAACCTGAACCAAGAGACAGCAGCTCATAGTTATGTGCTTAAAATACAGGATGTGTAGAGGGTGTCATTACTAAGATGAAACAGCCCACAGTAGGCAAGGAGTTCAAATCTGTAAATATCACAGAGCATTTTATTTCAGGTGTAAGATTTAACTGAAATTTAACTGAAAAATGAGGGTGCAGTGCTGGTGGAGAAAACCAATGTATAGTTTGCACACAGATCCTCTTCCTATTCCACATACACACCACAGTTGTTAAACTGTTTTGGGACACTCTCCTAAATGTTTTCCATCCAGGACTGTGGTCTATGAACAAGCGAGCAGCTCTCATACAGCCTGTCTTCAGGAATGGAGGAGCAAAGATCCTACCCACACACTGCACACACTGCAGCCCACAGCAGCTACCTAAAAAAATGTGGAGCATTTGCACTATGAGGCTTGGAAACATCAGGGGGAAACTTTTATCTCCTTTATGGGAGTCCTTAAACATAATAAAATCCCTTGAAAAGCGGGATGCTCAGCTTTGAATCTGCACCAACTCCTCGTTGTCAATACTGACTCTCCTTGCTCAAAGGACAGGAGAGTGCTGAAGACACAAGTGGCTGCAAACGTTGGTAGCTACATTATGGTTTTGGAGGAAAATGGTTCTAAAAGACACATTCAGTTCGAATCTGGCTTCCTCTATAATCAAAACATGTTGTTTCATCTGCAAAACATCAAGAAGCTCAGAACAATGCTTACGCTTTTCCACCACAATGGTCCAGCAAAAACTGTGTGTTTTAGGAAATCCAAAAATGACTAAGACTGCATTCATTTCTCTGCACCTGCTTTGAAGCATCAACAGGCTTGTTTACAACATCAAAATTCCCAAAATACTTACTTGTGGATGAAACAAGAATCCCGGGGAAGGTCTCAAGTATTTCTCTTTTAAAGCTTCCAGTGGGTCAGTTAGTTTTCTTTTTTCTACTCTGTAAATGTTAAAATTAGATTTGCTTGTGATGAATCAGTCTCAGATACTAAAAATCATACAGCTACTCAGGCTTAAAACAGGCAATTACACATCAAGCAATTTGTTTCTAGGAGATAACAGTAAAAGATAAGGGAGGACACTCCAGTCTCGATTCCCACACACAGCTCATTACCGCCAGGGTGGGGCTGGGAATCACCTTTAAAGTAGATTATACCATTTATATAGGGAATAATCCCATTTCAAAAGATTGACAACAATTATAATAGGAACCAATGACTAACTACCAAGCACTTTTATAAAGAAATAAGGCAACTGAGTGTGCTCTGCGCTAAGGGGAGAGGAATTCAAGGCAACAGAGCCTTGAGCAATGGGTCCCTTGCCATCTGTTCACACATGGCATCACGGCCACCACGCTGCCAACATCTCCCGTGCACAGCCAAGGTCCAGCAGGGAGAAAGGTGGGCTTGTAGGAGCATGCTGAATCTGAGGTGCCAGCAACAAAACCTGCAATTTGCAAAAGCCAGCGTGGATAATTCAGAAACAGCGTGGAAATTTGAGGCTTTTGCTTTTTCTGTTACTGATGGGCGTGGTTTCATGGATGGATCGTGTTGTCCGTACGCAGATGCAACTCATGGCAAAAGAAGGCTCAGTAACAACTGGCCTCGTGCTGCGCTGCCAGAACTTGTACAGATTTCATTAAAATCATAGAAATGTAGGCTCACAGAATGGTTTGGGTTGGAAGGGACCCTAAGGATTGTCTAGTTCCAACCCCTCTGCCCTGGGCAGGGGAGTTTGCAATGCAATTTAATTAGCTGGTAATGCAGGGCCATAAAATACGGATCATTATTTCCGCTGCTTCGGGCGTTTTAAATGAATATGGCACAAAGAAAACTTATGGTCTAACGCAGATATCAATCTGGCATGAACAAAACTATCTCAGTAAACAGCGTCATATCCTGTTTCTTCATAATGCAGACTTCTTGTCTTATGCACCAGCATTCTCCAAAAACTTTGCCCACAGCATTTCTTTTTAAGATAAAGTAATAAATTAACATAATTTACATGGCAGTAACCTTTTTTTTTTTAACAGGAGGCTGTAAAATCAGTCATTTATATTACAGAAGAATATTTTTATGGCTAATATTTCTCTAAACTAATTTAGATGCATGACTTTGGTTACAGATATAAGAGCAGAAAGGGCAAAGGGGGACTGACACACACAGGGTGCAGGTGAAATTCAGATCCCAGTGAGATCCATCTCAGCTCTGCTGGGAAACAGCAGGAGGTCTGGATTTTACCACTGGTTTTTAAACTCTCAGCTCACTGACAGTGTGCACCTGTCAAAGCCAACAATGAGGCTCCCGTTGATTTCACAAGGTAGATCATGGATGGGGATCTGCACAGCCTGGGCTAGTGGAAGGTGTCCCTGCCCATGGTAGGGGGTGGGAATGAGAGGAGCTTTAAGGTCCCTTCCAACCCAAACCTTTCTGTGATGATTCTATGACTAAGGAGCCCACTGGTGAGGCTTTGTACACACAAGGATGCTGTGCCTTCAGTTCTATGAATGAAACGCCTGAAGAAATCAACCCAGTACTCAAATAATGGTAAAAAAGGGCAGAAATCATTCTCAATTTCTATATTTTTAATACACTTTAGGGCCAATGTGTTTCTTTGTTGTACTTGTCAAAAACTCCTCTTGAATTCAAGAGGAACTGGCAAAGTGAAGTACAACGGATACCCTGGGGTGAGGCACTGTCACCTCCAGAGAAGTCAGAGTGGGCAGAATTTTGGAAGAAAATGGATTTCAGGCAAACAAGTGACATCAAATACACGTCAAATAAACAAACATTCAATACTGATGCCAACTCATTTATGGGTAAGATAACAAATTCAACCTCTACATATCAAGCTATGCAGGTTAAACTAATGACTCATGGCAATGAGGGCTTGCTAACTGCAGCACTGCCAGTCCCGTGGCTCACTTGGAGCAGCTGGGATGTGAGGAAGGATGTGCAGGTCAGCACGTGGCCTGGCCCCCCCATGCCTCGGCAGTGGGATGGCACCTCCAGGGACACTGGGAGAGAGACGGGGCCCGTGCTAACCTTCCTGTTCCTCCAAACCCCTGCCCTTGAGAAACTCCACCACTTGTTGTCATCTCTTAACTGTTTACCTCTTCAGCAGCCTGCTCCATATCTCACCAACAATGCTCCTATTGTTCCCGGGCCTGATCCTGCCCCATCCACCCGTTTTTCCCTGTTCACATCTCACACTGACATCCCCGGGATAATTCCTGGGGTAAAGGGTGCAGGATCAGGCCCGAACACATCCTGTACCAAAGATGCTGAAAGGCAGCAGAGAGTCCTTTACCTGTATATGGGATCCATAAAGAATGGGGTGGGCCTGGCGTGCTGCAAAGAGGACTCCGAAGCTTTCCTTTGCTCGAGGTCTCCTCCTTTCTTCTCTCCAAAGACGTGGTTTTTCCGAGGCTCGGCTTGTTTTGTGCTGCTGGCTCGGCTTCGGCTGCCCATGCTGAGATCCAGCGGCTGGTCCTGGCTGGATGCAGAGGGGGCTGCTGGCTTTGAGGGGATGGGAGTAAGTGGCTTCTCCTCCTTACGTTTTATGGTGAGGTCAAAGGGAGACTCAGAGCTTCCCTTTGGGATCTTCTTAATTTCACTGGGTGATTGGGGCTCCACTTTCAAGGGTAACGGTCTCAAGTCTCTATCAGGAAATGGATACATTGACTGAGAGAATGCTGGAAAAAACGGGAGGGGAAACATGGAAGGGTAAGGTAAGGCTCCGACTTTTTTGTCTTGCAGCCCCACAAGTCCTGTTGAACCAAAGTACTTTTCAGCAATAGAAGCAATAGCCTTTATAGAATCATTCACCGCTCCTGACACCGCAGTCTGCTCCTCTAAGGATGGTGAGAAAATGGAATGATTGCTGTGGTCTTTCTTATTATTTATTGACGCCAGGCTCTGCAGAGAGCTTACTTTGTCTTTGAACATTTTACCATTTTCTTTAAATTTCTCTTTCTCACTTTCAATGTCACTTTCCAGATCAGAGCCCGAGGTGGTTTCCAGGTCACTGCCACTGGGGGTACTGACATCGTCAAGGTCAAGGTCACTACTCTCTGACTGGTCACTGAGTTTCTCATGCGGCCTCTCTTCAGAGGACCCTTCTGGTTGAAGCTCCACTGGCTTATTCTCCCCTACTGATGGTTGTTTATTTAGTGCCTTCAAAATATCCTGGGTGGCTGGCAGTATCTGAGGATTTGTCATGAGGGGACTTTGGCTTTTGTTTGTCTGATCTGCGCTCGGAAGTCCTTTAACAGGAGAACTAGTAGGTAGCAAAGATGGCCTGTGGTACAAGCCTGAAGGAAACAGACCGGGGAAGCTAAAAGAAAATCCAGGAGCTGTTGGAAAGGTAAGACCAGCAGGATGCCTATTGGCTCCAAAATAGTCAGCAAGGCCCGGATTTGCATGATTCATATTAACCATGGACGTTTTATCCATAGCTGGGGTTCCAGGAAGAGAAATGCCTTGGCCAAAAAATCCTCCTGCTGCAAAATGGTTCTTGCCCTCACAAAATCTCCTGTGTTTATTTAAGGAAGACGTAGTGCTGAACATTTGTCCACAGTCTTTGCACTTGATTTGGGTTCTGCAATCAGCATGCATGCGCTTATGACGACAAAGGTTTGAAAACTGAGTATAGGATTTATGGCAGACCTCACCTGTATGTAAACAACAACAACAACACATCTCAGGCTTTGTGGTAATTGCCCCCACCCTCAAAATTGTGCAAATAACACCATTTTTTACCCGCCAAATGTCAACGAGGAAGCCGCAGGGAGAGGTCTGGGTGCACAAATGTACAAAAGCAGCTGTACTCTCTAAAGCAAGGCATCCGAGCAGACAAACGCCAGAAGAGAGCACCAGAACCCGCTCCAGCCGAGCAGAAAAGGTGTGGAATCACTAAAAGACACACTCTCCTCGTTTGCTCTTTGCATTGCAGTGTTGCACATTCAGTACCATTGCTCCGTGTTGCATTAGCCCCCAGAGCCCCCGGCGAGCCACGACCCGGTGCTGTGACCCCGCGTGAACCCACGGTGCTCCTGTGTGAGAGCACAGGTGTCTTCAAATGGCATCCATTTATGTCACTATTCCCATGTGGAAATGAATCATTAAAATAAATATTTGCAGGACCAGACAGAGATGGAGCTACCTCACAGAGCTTTCACTCTGCAAGAATAGGAAAGAGGTGAAGGAGGAGACAACCAGGTATTTCCTGTTTCCAAGTGTAAATGTAACAAACATTTTTTTTTCCACTTACAGTGAATAATTTAATCTCATGGAAGTCCAGGCTAGAACCTGGAAAACCTCAGTACTCTCATATGTCCAATGCATTTCCATTCATGCAATGCATACAGTTCTCACAGGTGCCTGGGATGCTGTAGCTTCAAATTCCACATCTTAATAACTCTCCTAGTCTTAATATTGTTTATTTGCCTCTTGCACATGACAAGATAGAACATATTTCAACAACAATTTCCTTTAAAGAATGAAACTGTCTTTATTTGCACGTCTGATGCTCAGTGAGAGCCTGATGAATTTCCTTTCAAACACCTCTGGGATGAGAATAATTTCAGCCTCACAAATGCAGCATTTGGAGAAAGCCTGGGAACACACAGGGGAGCAGATCTACCCTGAGGTCAGGGCCTGAGCTAGCCTGTGACACTCTGCACGTTGGAGCTCAGCTTCCAGCAACCTTCCACAGTAGCAGGAGGCTGGAAGTGGTCCCGGTGGTGCAGAGTCAATCGTGTCACTGAGGCAAACAGGATTTTGCAGGCTCCTGCTTTTCTGGCTGCTGCAAACCTTGGGGAGCAAATTGGGGCAGCAACCAAGTTAAGAGTCTGTAAGGAGAAGAGGGCAATGCTTAGTTCCCCAGTGCCTTTTTATGTCCCTTCTTGGCATCCTCTGGATGAGCAGGAGCTTGGGCAAGTCCCAAGGCTGTGCTGTGTCTTGTGCTCTTCATTATGCCAAAATCTGTCCGTACCTCTGCCTTACCTTGCTTCTAAACAGTATCAGCTCCAGACTTGTTTAAAAGCAAGGCAGCACCACTATCAGCAAGTGCTGTTATCCCTCTGCAATAAACAGTTTTTTTCCTT
The DNA here is from genome assembly GCA_013398955.1 of Callaeas wilsoni. Lineage (NCBI taxonomy): Eukaryota > Metazoa > Chordata > Aves > Passeriformes > Callaeidae > Callaeas > Callaeas wilsoni. The sequence continues at coordinate 216,563 of VWPU01003214.1, forward strand.
TTTTTTTCTCAGCCAGGAAAAAGCATGTGGCCACTTTATTTTTATTTAATTTGTGTTATATCATAAACTCTCATCTTTCACACATCAAAGCCACACAACAATACACATTGTGTATTCTGAGGCCTTTTTAACAATCATTTTCATGATTTGAGACAGTCTGACATAATTTACAATGGCTCTATTTTAAGCCTGCAGAGGAAACTGAATTGAATGTATCCCATCCTGCACTCTTGGTTCCCATGAACTGCAATCACGTCCTCTAACTTCCACTCGCACCGGGGCCCGTGCTAACCTTCCTGCTCCTCCAAACCCCTGCCCTTGAGAAACTCCACCACTTGTTGTCATCTCTTAACTGTTTACCTCTTCAGCAGCCTGCTCCATATCTCACCAACAATGCTCCTATTGTTCCCGGGCCTGATCCTGCCCCATCCACCCGTTTTTCCCTGTTCACATCTCACACTGACATCCCCGGGATAATTCCTGGGGTAAAGGGTGCAGGATCGGGCCCAAACACAGGAAATTTGCAGTGCAGTAATTCAGGAAGAAGGTTTGTTTCTGTGTATCAGTTACTGTTCCTGCTGGAAATCTTCATTCACCAGGAAAGGCAAGAAAGAAGAGAGAGAAAATCAAAAATAAAGTGAAAAATAGAGAGGAAAAAGTATGGAAGAGAAAGAAATAAGAGAGACAAGAAGAGAACAGATTATTCTAGTTCCTTGAAAATGCTTGATTTTCCCTTGAGAAGTATTTTATGTCCCTTTTTAAAAAATATTTTATTTGCCTATTTAATAGAAATACTTTTACTTTAATACAGAACTATTTATCATTCATTTTTGCAGTTATGAAGCTCTGATTTTTCTGCTATTTTTGCCTATTTTTAACCTAATTACAGGCATAAGAGTTCTGTTCCCACCTCCACACTCCAGGGTACAGAATCAGGCCCCTTACCTTCACTGTTGTGGCTTTACACAGTAATTTCCCCCTGCTGCCATCACATTGATCACAGAAACCAAAATTAAACTGACCCAAGTGGTGACTCGAGTGTCGCATCCATAGGTTCACACAAGCTCCATCTTGGATACTATGGATCTACTCCCCTCCATGTGTAAAGCAGGATAGACCATATGTATTTTTCCAGAAAAAAAAATATCTCAAATGCATGCATTTCGAAGGATAGGCTGATGTAGAATTAAAAAGAAATCATGTTTTATGAACTTTTGATCTTCCACCAGGTTGCATTGAGGGCCAGCTTCTTATTCACATGGCTTTATTAAAGATAAGGCTTTGATCAGGTAGGCTGGAGTGGCAAAGGACTGAAAAGAGGGGTATTGGCACAGATTAGGTCTTCCTAAAGTCTGGGAAGTTCTCCCTTAAAGAACTGTGGTACATTATTAAACTATTATTCTCCGTTAATATATTCCAAAGTCAACAGAATCAAGAAATATTCTACTCTGGAGAAAAGCAAAAATATGCACTTAAAATTTTAAGATATTCTTACAGGCTATTAAGGGAGATGCAAATTTGACTAAATGTATTTTATCTCAGTTTTTAAACTAAATTCAACCAATAATGGCAATAACACTAAAATACATAAATATTTATTATTATAGTCTCAGCAAACAATTAACAGCTGTACTGACAATTCACCTTTTCGAGCATTGAAGTATTTTAAGACTATTTAATGAGGTGCTGCTTGCTCAAGAGGTGCCTCTTGCATTCAACAGGCTCTCTATTTAACTCACAGGCTTTAAGGGCTGGCAAAGAAATTTTGTGCCCAGGTGGAAGCCCTTGCTCCTTGGAGAACTCTTCCTCTTGGGGACTGCCACCTGAAGCCCGGGAGTGTCACGGCACCAGTGATGGGCACGCCCAATGCCACGGGGATTCTGGAGGAGACTCTGGGTCTAAACTGTGACACCTCCATGGATATTCCCAAGAGCCAGGACTCCTCAGATAAATTTGTGTTATAAGAACTACCTCCTTTTCATCCCATGACTTAAACTTTAGTAGACGGGGGGTGGTTATCAACTTTAATTGTTTCCATGTACGAAAGCAACAGAAGCTGGGTTTGATTTCTCCTGTTACACCTTATTACACCCTTTAAATCTCACTGCCGTTCTTTTAAGCAACTAAAAGCTTGCAGAGAAGCTTCCCTCCTTGCAGCTTTTATTGCTCTACAGACCCCAGGTTTAACACAAACCCCCAATCTGGCTCACAAATTGAAAAAACTTAATGTCATGCCTACACATGCTCTGTATGGTGATTGTCTCTGGACTCCAAATTAGCCAGCAGTTAAGTTTGCATATTTTCTGCTTATTAAAAAAATTACTGTAAGTTCTATTTAGAATATGTTCAGGCTATTATGGCATGTGGTTTCTATTTGGGGAGGCTGGAGATTTTGTGAAGGCAGTGAGTAATTACCTTAGTGTTGGTGAGTTTTCACTCAAGCTTGGGCGGTGCACTGTAATAAGAGACAGTTGCCATAAACAGACTGGTACGAGTAAATCATGGTGTGTGGCCTTCTGGTGGAAAGCAGATATCTGCTCTAGGTGACCCTACCTCCCTCTCATGGCTCAGCAAAGCCGACCAAACATGTGGTCTCCAAACCCTTTTGTTCTGCAATTACACGGCTGTTACACGTAGGTTGCTCCATGGGCTTTCATCCTTCACGCTGTACATGTGAAGAATACCAGTTGTTGTTTTGATTTATCAGAAGAAATAGCAACAAAGAGCAGTTGAGAGATTATTTCATTGACCAGAGGTTCCACTTGGAGACTTCTATGTAGGGTGCTGCAATAGGCCTACCTGAAGACTCCCTACCTAAGCAGAAGTTAGTTTCCTAATTAAGTGTAATCACTTAATTTGCAATCAGTTTTAAAAAGTATTAGTGATATTTAATATTGGATCTATTTACATCTTTTCTCATTGAAGGAGTCCAAACCAAAAGTATTACTCACCCAATGGCAGGTTACAGATTTTGCACAAATGAATTGTTTAAGCCAATATTCCTCCTTTTGAGGAAAGATATTAGCTTGTTGCCAATGCTTTTCACAGGTGTGCTGCAGATATTTTGCTAAGTTATTGCTGAGAGCAGCAAAAGATTGAGAGGTTTAGCAGACAAGCAGGGGAGATGGTCAAGGTACCTTTCAAGTCACAGCAGGTGCCTGAAAAGGCTGTGGTGGAGAGCAGCACTACCAAGAACAATATTTTAAAATATTTTCTGCCTCTGTTTCCCTGGTGAAAGAGAGGGAAAGTAACCTGCACTCTTCCCAAGCAGGGTCTGGCTCAGCAGCAAACACAACCTGTGAGGATCCCATTTAAGCCCAGTACAGAGCCAGGCTCACATCCAAGGGAAATTTTATTGCTGAAGAAGCTGTTAGTGAAGATTTAACCGCTCAGCTCAGTCCTTAAACTTGGGGCATGTGGAGGAGCCTTGAGGCAGGCAGCAAGGTGGATCTCACTGCCTCTGAGATTTGTTTTCCAACTCCAGCAAAAGTCACGGCATCTGCTGTGGAGACTGCAGCCCAAAATCTGCTCCTAAAGCAGGAGGAGAGCAGCCAGCTCAGCACGGTGCAGAGCAATGAGGCGGCAGCCACCAAGCCTGGCATGGCTTCTGGCTAAATCCCACTCCTCACTTTGCATCTGTGCGTGGAAAAACATCCCCAGGACAACAGGTACATTTATACAGCACACAGTGTCTGTCTGAAAAGGAAAATCACATGAAAATAACTCCTTGCATTGGACCACGAATTACCCAGAACTCATTTAGTAACTCACAGCCCTTGTGACACGGGTGGGAAATTCAAAGGGAGCAGAACACAACCTCCTGCTTCCAGACTGCGCTGCTTTACGGCAAGAGAAACAACACTTAAACAAAGACGTTTAGTTGAAGACTTACATATAAAAGGTTTGACACTGCTGTGGATGTGTTTATGCTGTTTGAGGCCTGAAGAAGTGGCAAAGGTTTTGCCACACTCTGGACAAGCGTGAGCACGAGCCCCCACATGCTGGGAACGAATGTGCCTCTGAAGGTTGCTGGGGTCCGTGAAAACCTGCTAGGAAATGAGTACTGATTAACCAAGAAACTTGACTGCGGAAGAAGCCAGTTATTACAAGAGTCTTTTAAAATTCAAACCTTGGAGCTATTTTTGAGAGTATTCTAAGATTAAAACCCTTGCTAATGGCCAGCAATGGGAGCTGTGCCTACAGGATGGGGCCTCAGTTTCCCAGGATCAGCCAAGTATTGGGTGGATCTGTTAACCCCTTGGCAGCAGATGCATTTGACTTTGTCATTAGAAATTGCACATTTGAGGTCAGGGACTGCATGGGAAATTAGTGAAAATGTGGCTGCTTGAAACCTCTAAGCATTACTGCAAGAGAAATAATTTATACTGACACCTGAGTGTGTGACAGCAAGTAATCCTGTACACAACCCAGTGCTAGAAACCAGGGCTTGGTTACATCTTATAAGTGTCAGCTCAATATGAAATTCGCATTATTGCAGCAAATCTACGTAGAACCAAGAAAGTCCTCATGCAAAAGGGCCAAGCTTTGGGAATCTGATAAAAAGCAATGCAGAGTACCACACCCTACACAAATAATCCACACAGCAAGCCCAGTGCTGGGAAGTGATGGAGAAGCTTTAGAGATGAGAGTTGTACTCAGTGCAGCTGGGGTGCATTGCTATTGCGTATTTTTGATTTTTATTGCAGCAGCACCCTGAAGTTTCTGGTCCCAGCAGCTGGCACACAGCCCAGGGAATCCTCTGCCCTGTGTTTCTCTGGGGGTTCCTGCCCCTCACTGACCCTCTCACACACACCCCACCAATCCTCGCAAGGGGCCAAGCCCTGAGCTAGAGGATGCTCAGCATCCTGCATCAGTGCCCGTTTCAGACTCCACAGCCATTTCCAAATCGAAAGGGAAAGAAAAATAACATATTTTCACAGGAGAAGTAAAAACCCTTGAGAAACCGTCCGGAGCACGGCAGAAGCCCTGCACCCTCCTGCATCCCAGCCTGGGGCACCCCCACTTCCATGCTCTCCTGCATCCAGCAGCACAAGGACTGCCAGGCAGCCTACAAATTCACCAGACCTTGGCACAGTTCTCACACTCGTAGTGCTTCCCGCTGTCGTGCGACATTTGGTGACGTATCAAGTTGGACTTCCAGTTAAAAGCTTTGGGGCACTGGTCACACTTGTACTCCCTCTCCTCGCTGTGTGACAGCATGTGCTTCTCCAGGCTGTGGAAACAGGAACAGGGCTCAGTGAGATGCGGGTTTATAGGAAGAGGAGAGAGCAGAGTACATAGCTAGAGCCAAAAGAAAAGAAATTAAAAAGCCCCAAAGGCCCAATCCTGACAAAAATAAGTCCTGTGAGCACCAGGCTCACCCCAGCCAGGAGGCAAAACCTCCTCCTCCCCACCAGAATAACACATCCTCTCATGTTTTGCCAGGCCACCTGCAAATGCTCCAGGAGATGCTGCTGCCATCACTCCCCAAGGAGATTATTTCATACATCTCTCAGTATTTCACTCTGGTAATTCTTCCCTGAAGTCTGAATTACTTCTACCTTATGACTTTCCCTCTAAACAGACCTTGGATGCCACCACCTGCTATAAATCCACTCCTTTGATGGGAGTCAATTTTTCTTACAGCAGGAGTAGATGAGGAATAACTCCTCTGGAGTAGGACAGGATGAGTTTAAGAAGCCTCTAGATAAGGTACACCACAACTGAAGTTATTCTTGATGATTATTATTAACTGATGTGGTTGTTCAGTCATTCATTTCTTAGTGGTTCACTCAGTCTATTATTAGGGTATTCAGTGTCCACCCAATTTCTGTTGCACATCTTTACATTAATTTTTGTCTCTGAATTTTTATCATTCATTTGTAGCAAATATGAATTTTTAAACACCTGTATTGCTTGATCACATACAGAGTCATAACTCACACCACTGCTCGAGGGAAGATCACTACATAATGCAAGAGGGGATTCACAGAAAACCCAGTAGGAAGTGGGAATTTTAGCCTGGGATGCCCAAACTCTTTTCACATGAAGTTCACACTGATCTCTTCTGAATCAGTAACAAAACCTGCCGGGGTTACAGCCTTGTTTGGGTTGTTTACTGTAGCCCAAACAGCAACCTCCCTTCTCAGCCACAGGCAATGGAAACGCTTTCACTCTGCAGATGCTCTTACTTCTACCCCTCTTCTTCCTTTGGGGGGAAAAAAATAATTCTGGCTTCTCCTCCTAATCCTTCTCTAACAATTGACTCTCCAGCACACAAACAAATTTGCCATAAGACCTAGAGAGATTCTTGTCCCTGGCTGGGCACCAACCCTCGGACTCTGCCGCAGCTCCGTGACCGGCCATCAGCACTGGGCACTCCTGGACCCAACATCCCCAGCCTCCTGCTCAGCTATTTCTCCATGTAATTACTCACACCCTCAAGCATGGCCCATTTGGGCCTTTTGTTTTATATAATCTGGATATAGCACACTTCGGCACTTTTTTTGCAGTGAACTGTCTGTGTGGTGTATGAGCCTTTCAATAATTCAGAAGTTCGGAGAACGGCTGCATTCACTCTCATTTTTCACTCTTTCTCACAGTACTGCCCATCTATTTATGATGACTTGTTCTTTGTTTTCTGCCCTTTTTCTTCAATATTTAATACTTTAAGCTAAATTTACATTTCCTCAATGATTCCCATATGTTAGATATCGTCCTCTCTTTTCGCAGGGCGAAAAGAACTTTAACACTGAATAACTCCCAACATGCAAAAACCTCACAGACCAGAGTCCTGCCTCACCCATGCTGCTGGAAATTCTTCTGACATGATGTGCCTCCATTAGCCCCTTGGAATCAATCCCTCAGACTGAAAATCCGACACGTGGAGCCACACACTGCCCAACAGCAGCCGGCCAACAAGACCTTGTACCCGCACAAACTCCTGCTCAGCGGGGTGAATGCGTGGGGAGTGATGCTTGGCACATCATGTTTCAATTTCAGTGTCATTAGTTTTGTCCAAGTGCAAGGATAATCCACTGATCTGAGAAACCCCACATGACGCTGGGGTAACTGCTCCGTGGAGAGGAGTGAAGGAACATCTCTGTTTTGGGAGAGAGGGCTCCATCTTGCAGAAACAGCACCTGGAGCAGCCAGGAGCAATCATCCAGAGGGACTAACTCTGGGCATGCAGAAAACCTGCTGACCTCCGACAGATGCCATGACAGCCTGGATCATGGACTAGTGAGGATTTCTGTGAAACACACAAAATAGTCTAAATTGACAAGCCAGCTTTTAAAGGGCAAATGATTCACACGTTGCTGCGCTGAAGAAGGGCAGTTCACAGTCACTTTGGTTGTGCCCACACAACGTGGAGAAAAAAGAAGACATGATGAGAGTGTGGGAATGGTGCTAAGACTCTGAAAACATGAGATCCTGTATATCAATCAGCCTCCTACAAAAGGCACTGCCCCGTCTCAGCAGAGCATCTGGCCCAGGACCTTGCTTTTGAGATTATCTCAACATTAGTATCAAACATTGGTTGAGGTTATCCTTCCCCAGGTCAAGAAATCACCAAGGTGTGAATCTGTGAGGGACGTGCTGCAAAAGCTCGTGTGTACTCTCCATATCTCCAGCAGTTTGCAAAATCTGCTGTTAATCTGCACTGCAATATTGTATTTTAAGTAATCACAGAAATCATGTGATTAGGACAGGAAAGTTGCACTATTTACATTCCATGTGTATTTTGGGTACATAGACACACAGGTCTATCTGTTTTAACAGAGAGGTAATTCCAAGAAAACAACAAACCCTGGTGTTTCATGATCATATAGCTAAAAATAAATATCAACATACAGACATTTATCAACATCTAGAACCCACCTCTAACTGAAATGGCTTGTTTGCAAAGACAAAATTGGTAACATCAGTGAACAACACTCAGAGATGTTCCAAATTGTTTCTACCGAAGATTAAGGAACCCAGACCTTTGTTGATGTGAAGTAGAACCACTCCTGTGATTTTACTGCAACCAGCCCAATTCAGATCTGATTAGCAAAAGATCCAGCTCTTAATCTAAGGTGCTCACTAAGGACTTCAAATACAAGGACCAAATTTCTGATTTATTTAGACTCTATTCCTTTTTATACCATAAAACACCACCTGGCATAAAAACCCTGCTGATCTTCATCTTTGGTTTCTGTAGAAGGTGAATGTATCAGGTTCTGATGCCCTGCACAATCCAACTGAAGCCATGACAGAATCTGCCCCATTCAATTATGTTTTAAGCACTTTCTCCTACCTTTGCAAGTCTGGGAAGACTTGGTCACACTCTTTACACTCCTGGATTTCATGCACGTCCTGAAGGTCATTCTCGTTCTCGAGCTTCTTCTGGAAGTCCTCCTCCACCATGGAGAAGGCGGAGTGAGGTGTGCTGCAGGGGAACTTCTGGTGGTCCACCAGCTCAGCCTTGGACTCAAAGAGCTGGTCACAGTCCTCGCAGCGGTACTGGCGCTCCTCTGCAACACAAAGGGGTTGGGCACAGGGACACCACTTCAGTTTTCACTCATTTTTAACCACCACCCCATCAGAAGCTGGACGATGGTGTGGTTAAAAGAATTGCTCTTCAGTAAAAAAGAGAAGACCCTCAAAGGAAAGAAGGATTACTAAGAATGCTTTCTAATAATGCTTTAATTCCATATTAACTGCCTGGGTGACATCCAATGGGAATCCCTAACACTGGTTTAGGACAAAAGTTTAAATACCAAGGACAAGTGTTTAAATACCATCCTAAATGGAATTATACAGGGTCTAACGTGGATATCCAGCAGAGGCTGCCAGTTTCTGCATTTCTGAATGAAAGGGACTGACTCAGACACAAACATCAGCATCTAAAATAGCCAGAAGGGTGTTCAGAGTTTTTAAAAGCCTCTTCATTTTCATCACAGTCCTTCTGCAGCACCCAGCCCTGTTCAACGTAAGCCAGAGATGCATGAAGTTAAATTCTCTGCCTTAAATTCCATAAAATCAGTCATAATTTCTTACTGAAAAGGATAGAATATCAGTAAAGTGTTACTTTGGAGTGAATACTGCATTCCCTTAGTTAGTAACTCCTGCAAAAGAATAGATTAGCTGAAGAAAATCCCCAAAAAACAAACTTGGAGAAGAACATCCCACGATGGTTTTTTTTCTGCTGCATTTTCTACTGTTGGTCCATACAAGAAGCCAGACACCCTGGTTTGGTTCCAGATATAAATGCCCTGAGGCTCTGAGTCAGAAAGGCACTGAGGAGTCTGGCTGGAATCCCCAATGTATGTTCTTGGTTGCTACTTGACAGTTGAGCTGATCCAGAGAAAGTGTCATGGGGCTCTGTTCTTGGCTGTCCACGAGCAACACTTTGGCTTAGTCTGCTTCTAAATTAACCCTGTGGGACATGATCCTGCATGTGACTGCAGAGATTTCCTCTGGTGTCATTTATACAATAGCTACTTGACCATGGGGACTAGGCAGGGAGAACAGTGTGCTGGAAAGGGGGACACCTTTAGCAATAACTAAACAAAGGTACCACTGGGGGAAAAAACCCAAACACAAAACCAAATGGGAATGAATGTATAATCCCCACTTTCTTCTGGAGAGAATAAAAAGTACTACTTTAAATGTACAAGTAGTTACAGGAAAGTGGAGACCCTGATAATTCCTGCTATGGGAAACCCCTGTGCGCTGTCCCTGAATCCCTAAAAATTTATAAAATGTCCCTCTTGGCATAAACTGCAACCTGCAGGGCATTAAGCAGATATCCCACACCCAGTTCCCAGTGTGGCTCATAAGCCACTGCCCAACAGGCAGCACAGCTAAAGAAGATTTTGGAGGTAGGGGACAAATCCGAGCAACAAGTCAGGAGTTTCAGATGAAGAACCTGTGTGTGGGATGAGTAAAGGACAATGTGAGGAGTAGGAATGGCTGAGATGTCCTCACAAGTGACAGCAACATTGACAACCTGAGATTTTCTATTTTAAAGTCACAGCTGTTTGGCTAAGTGACAAAAAATAACCTATAACCAGGGTCCATATGCATCCTGCAGCAGCAGCATAGCCTCGAGATAAGGACACGGACTGCTGTTCTTCTTTTGCAACACCACAAAACTATCAAGTTTCAATCAGGAACAGAAGAGCAGAAGACGGACAAATACAACCACAGTCCAGCTCTTCTCCCCTGGCTGCAGTGAAGCCATCCCAGATTTCAACAGAAGAAAAATCACCCTAAATTTTGGGTTAATTTCAGTGATACTTTCTGTCAGATGAAGCAGTAAGAAGAGGCTAACCGTGGATGTCTGGAGCCATTGTCTCATGTGAATAATCTTCACTCTTCATGAACAGTAAGAGCTCCTCTCCTGGTTCAATATCTGCTACCACTCTGTAGAATATCTGGAAAAAAAAACCAGAAAGCAAAAGCAAGGTAAGCACCACAATAGGCAAAGAAGCATCAACCCCTGGCCAGAGCCTGCCCGCTCATGATGCTGCTGCTGGAGGGGAGCTGACTGACCATGGCAGGTCTGCTCCTTCCAGCCCCAAAGCCGTTGTGGTTTTGGCTCTCTGAGGATAAAAAGGACGACTGCTTTCAACAGCCTCTGCTGCAAAACGAGCTCTGTGAAGACTGCAGACACCACCAGCAACTTGTCTGCTGAGTTATACCAAACCTGTGTACAGAGCAGCCGTAAGACACATCCCTGAGTGATCCTGGTAAGGGAGGGAATTCCTGTTGCACTGGGAAAAGGTACTAAAGTAACTTTGATGCTTGGACTCGATTATTTTAGACGTCTTTTCCAACTTTAATGTTCCTATAATTCTAAAGCAGACATGAGGAGATGCTGCTAGTTAAGCCATAGGCATCCAGCCCCCAGTTCCAACTGTCTGCACAGTCCAAAAAGCAGTGAGGAGAGACGCTTGTAAGAACCAGTGCACCTGGTTATTCCTTAGCTTCATATGGAAACCACGGGAAAAATCGGTCCTGGATGAAGAAACACCGTGAGCAGCCAAAGCTGCTGGTGGTGGCCCTGGCCGGTGACACCTTGTCCCCTCACACAGGTGATGCTGGGCTGTGGGAAGGAGCCCACTGAGGAGGGGCAGGAGACTGTGGGGCAGGGCAAAGGGGACACCCTCCCTTGGGTCCATGCACCAGAGGAAGCACACGCCAGCACCATGAGACTCTGCCGAAAGGAAATTCCCAAAATCCATCTGGCTGCTTTCTGTCTCAGCAGGAAATGTGAAGAGCACTAAAAAGCTCCACGAAGCAGCTCAAATAAATATTAGTAACTTCCTCGGGCCTTGTTAAACAAAACCACATGACAGCTATGTTTCCTACGCTAAAAAACGATGCCTTTGCTTTTTCTCAGACTAATGTATTTTTAAAGGGTTTGCTCCCAAACTCTTAACTCTCAACACCCATGGCAGTGCACGGGGAGAAAGGCAGAAAACCTCCTCCAGTGTTCAAGGTCCCACAGATGAGTTTGCCACAGGTGGGGACAGGTGTCTGCGGGTTCGTGGTACCTTCCCTGCCCGGTCACGCGTGGGCTGTCACCCAGGGTGGGGGCTTTCCCTGCGCAGTCCCGCACAGAGCGTCACCCACGGCAGCCAGCACATACCGGTGTCCTCCAGGAGGTGGCCGTACAGCCTAATCCTTTCTGTCTGCACAAGCTATGCCCATGGATATGGGCTAAACACCTAAAAATATCGAATTAAGGCGCATTTCTTCAGATTCGGGTTTTTTCTTCCTTCCGTTTGTGCCAGAAGCCACTCCAGAGAATAGTGCAGGGAGTGGCAGTGGAGGCTGCCCGGGCAGCTCATCCCACACCTCGGTGCTCACCCCTCACCAGGTGACAGAAGTGCTGGCAAAACACACCAGGCACAAGATACCAGTGCCACAAGCCCCTGCTTGTGGCCAATTTTCCCCATAAAAACCAGGAGAAGGGATTTATGGGCAATGTTATCCACCCTTCCTCCTCTTCCACACCACCCTCATCAAACCACCAGCCTGGGCTGCTAGGGCTTCCCATTTGTCTCCCCTGTCGAGGGGATTTCAAACTCCACCAAGTGTTTTGGAGGCCAAGAGAGCCATGGCAGTGTCCTGTGTTTATCTCTTCATGCAGCCAGGCAAATATCTGGTACCACAACTCCCTGTGGATCCAATGCTGCCGTCGGTGCCAAAGGATGCAGGGCTTCCTGACGGGCTTCAGCATGCTGGGGCTGCACTGAGGGAACACAGCTCACCCCATCAAAGGCCAAAACACATTTAAATGAAGCCAGCTTTCACCTCCTGTAAATAAACCTGATGACAGTGCCACATCCCGTGAATATTTGCTGCATGCAATGCTTGGTTTTCCACTTTTTACGATGAATGTATTGAAAAGTGGATTTTTAATTCCAGAAGTATAATGGCCTCTGCGTATCTGAAAGGGAAGTTGCAGTCGGATCTGTGGAAGATAAGCCCAGTTGCTGGCTGGTTTGGCGTGAAAATAATGTATGGAATACTGATATGTGCACCCTGACTGAAGAGACTTCTGCAGACCTCCCTGTTGGGGTGGACGCAGGAGCAGGACCACCACACTGCCGGGAAGGACTTCCACCATCCCAGAGGGACACTGCCAAAGCTTCTGCTCTGCCCAGGACTTGCTTCTGCTCCCAGGTTTTGTGTCCCAGTCAGACAAACGCAATTGTTCTTCCCAGGTCAGTGGTGCATCCACACCAAGGAGTGAACAAAAACCACAGTGGAGCCTTCTCCGGTATTTTCCCTGTCCCATCAAAGGTGTTTGGGCAGACCTTTTCACCTCTCATCCCGAAGTGAGGACACGTGGACTGGGGCATAAAGAGGGTCTTGTTCACAAGCGCTGTGCTGGGGAGCATTGCTTCTCTTGGGGAAGCCCAGGACGATGCAGCATCTTTCCTGCAGCTGTGGAACACATCCCCGAACAGGGAGCACACTCTGCAGCCAGTTGTCTTGTCTGCATTGGTATTTAAAAATCCAGAGACGATCCAACTACCTATCAGAAATTCCCTGGCTAGCCTCGATGTCCCTCAGCAGGAAGACAAGACGGGTGTTTCAAAAAACTCCATGTTTTTAGTAGAGTAACATTTCTTTACTTTGCATCTCAGACCTAACATTCTCCAAAACAAAGGCCGAGTGACAGATTTCCAGCTCTGGCATTTTCACATTATTAGAATACTAACTTTAATTACTATTAAAAATAGCTTTTAAAATTTCTGTATGTACAGAAAAAAATCATCTGCATTAACATTTCATACATAAATTTGCGTTACAGTTAGAATCTAAAATAAAACATATTGAAGTTTAAACCAAAATGATTGTGCAGATAAATTTACTCTGATTTTAAGAGCTATCCTTACTACATCACATGAAGAGCTATTTTCTCACTCTTCCCACCTAAAACCTCCTGGAATTACCCTGTCTGGGAGAAAGTGAGAAGCCAACTATTGAAATGAACCACATCGTCCAAATTTTGAGGCAGCAACAGCAGCAGACTGAGGGCAGGCAGTGGGGGAGTCCTGCAACCCCCAGATGGGGAACCTCACAAATTCCCCCCCAGCTCCACAGGTACCCCTCGGGCTGCCTGTGTTTTGCAAGAACAGCACCTCTACCCACAGGCAGTATTTTTTGTATCAGGAAATGCTATCATAAGTGGAGTTTTCAATTGCAAAGCTTGAAGATTTCTGGGCCACAGTCCTGACTCTACTATAATTAATAAAAGGTTTCAATTTTCCGGCTATCATTTCTCCAGACTGAGCCTGTTCCATTAAACAACTTTTTGGGGTTAACCTGCACTGGTCTGCCTTGAGAACAAGTATAGGAAGAGCTTCTGCACAGGAGAGGAACAACTGGGAGGTAGGGGTGGAAAAAAAGCAAAGTCCAGATGCGCATCTCACATGCCCTGGGATCAGCGGTGTGTGACTACGGTTTATGTAGGAAGAGCAAAATCGGATTCAGGTCTGGAAACACTTTCAAAGTTCAGGGGGTCCGAGGTGGGGAGAAGCTGGGGGAGGCCTGGCTCATCAGTGCTCTGTGCCTGCCCACACCGCAGGTCAGAGATCTGTGCTACCGAGCAGAAATAAAAGCTCCCAAACTGCAAAGCCGTAAAGGGAAAGGGGAGGGGGGGAAAAAAAGGAACACACACAATTTACTTTTAAATGGATGAATAAGGCCTCATTGTTATGAATCCCAGTTTACTTTTCCTGGTCAGGCACTTGAAATTTTATTTATGCTTAATAGACTGCATTTGGCATGTGTAAAGATGACAGAAGCGTGAATTATGAACGACCTTCGACCTATTCAGGAAGTTGTAATAATTGAAATAATAGCGAAACGCACTCCCCGCGAGCTCGGCTGGGGCCGGGCTCGGCCGCTGAGCCCGTGTGCTTTGAAGCACCCCAGCCATCCCCCTGCCCCTGCCAGCCCCACACCACCCTGCCTGGACCCCCCTCTGCTCCCATCAGCATCCCCCAGAAGCAGGAGGGGTTAATTGAAGTTGAGGTTTTGTGGGGAAAAGCGACAATTCAGTCACTGAGTGCGAGCGAAGGCAGGAACTGCCATGCACACATTTGTTGTGCCCCAAGAAAGAGCTGTGTTCTGGTGCATCCAACTAAACCCTTTATTCCTGCCTACAGCTTTGGAAAACATCGCACGTGCCCCAGAGCTGCCTGGGAAATTCAGATTTTAGGGCAGGCGAGAGATGCCACTCCAAGTCAGTGCAGTTTGTCCTTCAACCCCCAGGCCACGTGCTGAACTCACAGCTCCCACCCCAGGGGAGGCATCCAGTGACCCTGTCCTGCCCCACACTGGTGCAGACAGGAGGACCCACTCTGCTTGGGATGGTGGGATGGAACAGAAGACCCCAAAAGTGGACTGCTCCCCAGTGAGCCCCACCAGCACTCACATCCAGCACTCAACGGACCACATTCCATGGGTACATCCACCCCAAGAGAGGCAGCCTCATCTCCCAGCTCCTTTGGGGAATGTGCCCCAAGAGGCAGTGTGCTTGCTGCCAACTGCCATCCACCTCCACACTGCTTCAGAGCAAACTTGCTTAAAAAGTAAAACAAATTAAATGTCCAAAACTAATAATGAGTGCTATGTCCAGGGAGCACCATTGAAATCAGGAATTATGCCTGCCAGAAAAATGAGAAGGACAAACAGACACATAACTTCACAACAAGCTGTAATTAAGAGTTTGAAGGGAAAAAACAACGAAAAAAAAGGTCCAAACAGTGCAGCTTCAATTTTAGCTCCCGTGATGAACAACTTGTGCAGCTGGAGAGCTGTGTGATGAAACCTGAGCCTGGTTCTTTTTGCTATACTCAGGCAAATGATAAATTGAAACAAACTGGAGTTTTTTCAAGGACCAAGGTAGAGGAGTCCTGCCTGAAAGCTGTACTTGGCCCAAAGAAAACCTCAGCAAAAATTCAGAGGCGTAACTCGGCAAGTCTCTGCATGCAAGGGGCTGCAGGGGCGCAAGTGGGAGCCCAGTGGGGAGAGAGGACCCTCCCCTTCACACTGCAGAGAGGGCAGGGGAGCACCACAGTGCCTCAGCACCAGGGCTGTGAATCCTTTCCTTCTTCACTTCCAAAATTTCCCAAAATCTCTATGCAGGAAGGGCTGGAGGAAGGATGCTCCAGGAATTCCCATTTTTCCACCTTCAGAGGCAAAAGGTGCCTCCTGCTCCCCAAAATAAGAAGGGAACTGCAGGATACCTCTCCACAGGGCACCCTTTTCGGCATCTTGGGGGGCTGCAGGCCACCTCCCTCCCCAGTCCCACTCAGGTCTTCTTCCACTGTTGGTGAATTTTAGCTTCTGTGAAAGCCTTGGTTCATCCGAGCTGTTCTGGTCCTGCAGAACCTCTTCCCTGGGCGTCACCAACCACTGGCACCAGACCCCAACTTCTGTCACCCACTTGCTCTCCTGAGCTGATCTAACCACTCAGTTGTCCTCTAACATCCATGAACCTCTATTAATGAACCACACCAATGTCAAGCACGGTGCAGTCTTGTCCTGGCTCTGTGGCTGTCCATAATTCTCTAAGCTGTAACAAGCAGATGAGTAGGATGTGACGGCTCTCATCACAAAAAATGCCTTGTCACTTTTATTAACCATGAATCATCAATAAAAACCTCATCACTTTGCAGAAATGGCAACAACAAGTTGCTAGGTTTGGTTCTAAACTGTTTAATTTAGGTCACATCAGGACAGTCCAATGCTGAGAACGGTAACACCACCAAGTGCATCAAATTCCAGATAACACAGGCAGTCATAAAGCCCAGGCAGGAATTTCACCCACAGCCTCAGCTCTAACTGCAGCAAGTGGAAAACCACCACTGAGCAGCTCTTCGTTCCACCAGCCCCAAGCTAAAACATCCCTGCTCCACTGGAGACAGATTTTCAGTGGGAGCTGGATTAAGCTTTATTTGCTTAATAACCAACAACTCATAGGAAGACTCATGGCAGAATAGGGCCCTGTATGAGCTCAGCGTGCGTGTGCCCTCCTGACCCACAACAGCCAAAACCTTAATTTCACTCTCTGACAACAAAGCCTCAAAACTATTCCTTAAATACACAACTTTTGCAGGTGGCTGTGCAAGGAGCCCCTGCCCGCCACGGATGGGGGGCCGCGGCCGTAAAACCTGAAACATGAAGCTGTGCCTGCAGATTAAAAAAGTTTGTAAAACGTGTAAGATGGGATCAGATCTGGTGGAACCTACAGCAGTAGGTTCACTCCTGTAAGTTTATATCACTGACATTGGGCACGCTGTTAAGAGTGTGATACTACCGGTTTTGCTCCCTTTGCAGTGGCACGTACTTGAGTATAAGGCAAGGAAACAAAACACACACACAAAAACCCACCAAAAACCTATTTCAGCACGCACAGCAATTGAAAACCTCAGTAAAGTGATCTTGAGTCACTCTGAGTTTTCCATGGATAAACCAAGGGGACTCTTCAGGAGCTGCTTTGTCGGGGGGAAAGAGACCTGGAAGCTCAGGGCAGTTTCACAGCACTATGTGTCTGTATCACCGTCAGAACTCTGCAAGCAATAAGCAAGATAAAAACAATGTTCAGGGGGTTTAACTTCAACAGCTACCCACAATCTTTCTAAAAATAAAAAAGTTAAAAAAAAAAATTTTGTATTTTGAAGGTGACCGTGATCTCAGCCTGGAACGTGTGACAGCCCCTGCCACTGCCATAGTCGCTGCTTGATTTGTAACTGCACTTTCATTAACATACATCTTTAAAAATAATGCTTTTGCTGGGCTGACAGCACTGCCAGAAAGCCTAATAGAGCCAATCATTCTGAAGTCATTAAAAAGTTGAACTAATAGATATTTAAGGATAACAGAGAGGAGTCGTCCAAGTTAGCGAACTGCTCTAGAATCCTAAACTGACTCTGAGCTGAAAAAAACACATTCCAGGGCAAGAACAGTGACAAGACTCTCTGCAGCTCTGCACACACTGTAGCCTCTTTAGGGAAAAGAAAAAAACTGAGTGCCCCGTTTGTGGAATTTCATTATTGATATACACCTAAAATTACATATGTTCAGGTTAGATTGGGTATGACAGGAGATAATAGTAAGACAGCAAAAAGAAATCCTAGACAGACTTCATTTAAAATTACAAAAAAAAAAAAGTTTAAAAATGCAGCTTTTAAACCCTACTCCAGCTGCAATCAAATGAAATATGAGTTGCATCCAGCGTGCATGTTTTGACTGCATCCCACCATTATTGAGCTGTTCACCTCAGCAAAGCCCATTTATACAGTCATAAGAAAGAGCCCAGGCCTTTTGTAAAGTTGATCCTAAGTGATGAAACCTAAGCTCAGCCGTGAGTAAGGGGGTGAGGTGGTATGTCTCTGAAAAAACTCTGAGAGAGAAAATGACAAAAAATGTTTTTCTTTCCCTCTTTTTGTTAAATACAGCAGGTAGAACACAGCAGAGCGACCAGATTACACACTGCCCTGAGTTCATCTCAATCCTGCCTCGAGCAGTCTGGGAACCATACCTGTCTGTCAGTCAAGCTTGAATTTAGTAGTATAAACTTGTGGGCAGCATGAGGCTGGGAGTGCTGGCAGGATCTTTTACCTTCTCAGGTACAGCCCAATGTTTGCTTGTGAATTTTACAGATGAGTTGAAGCAATTAGAGTTGAACAATTACTGCTGATCGAGTGTCTGTGGCTCAGGAGCGAGCAGTGTCTCTGCAGTGGGGATGCTCCCCGTGCAGCCAGGGCTGCTGAGGTGCTTTGTATTCCTGGGGGAGGCAGGAAGAACTGGGGTGTCCCCCCACGCCTGCACCCAGCACTGCCTGAGGCTCCAGCTGAGCTGGGGTCTCCTCTACCAGCTGGGCTGCATCGCCTCTACCCTCCTGCTCTAGCTACAACCACTGACACACGTCCTCAGCTTCACCTTGTTTTTATTTTCCCTTTTTATTCCCTCTTTTTTCTTTTTTTCTCCCTTTTTTTCCAGGAGCTACCGAGGCCGAGTGACCCCAGGCAGCCCCACACAGTCTGTGTGTGCACACTCAGCTCTGACTTGCATTTGTCACTCCTCGAACTTGCACACGTTTGGCCATGTAACTTCCATTTCCCAGTTTGCCTTCCCATTATATTTTATATTACCTCTGGTGAGCTTGTGCCAGAAGAAAGCAGAAGGAGGAGCTGTTAGAAAGACTTTCTTGCTTTAAGATTCGAGAGCACATTTTTAGCATTAACTTTTTAGGCTCTGGTCATAAAATGTTGGAGTACGTGGACGATTTTGTGGGTAAATGTGCAGTGTTTCCAGAGGGCCAAATGAACAACAATCTCTTGCTGACAGCACCCAGATCACAACATGCTACTTGAAAGACAACCAAATCTTAATTTGCAAATCTCAGCAACAAAAAGCTATAAAAATATGGAATTATGAACAGCACGATACTGTGCAAAATAAATAACAAGTCTCCAGTGAATGAAGGGAATTATTGGCAGCAGTACAGCCACCATTACCAAATGTCAGAAATGTAAACACTAAAAAAAGAGAAAGTTAAAAGCGCCGTAACTTTCCTTCCAAAAACGTCAAAGCGCGGCTGCGTGTGTGCGTTCAGAGGGAGATGCTGATGCTCCAGCCTCGCCTGCACTTTCAGCTGCAGATCCCCAACACCCACCCAAAGACAGTGAGTTGCTCTGACCAATGCACGTGATTTCATTTCTGATCTTTCCTACCTACACCAGCTCCTGCTCAACTGTTTGAATTTGCTGCTTCAATTAATCTACATAGTTTCCTTTTCCTATCACTGTTCCATAAATGCTCTGCATGAAGAGAATTTATCGTTTTTCAGCACAAAGCGTATTTCAGCTTGGAAAACGTAACTTGCTCTTACTAATAACCTTTATGATTTCTTTAGTTAAACCAGCTGCTGTATAAAAAAGAAATTATCTCTCGGTCCGCTGGCTCGTTATATGCTACGTGTGCTCAGGGCTGAACTGTAAAAGTTGGAAATGAAAATGATCTTCTCTCATAGTTTCTGAGAAAGTTATTTAACCCAGTTTTAATCAGCTATCTCGCATGAGTGAAATACGTAGCACTAGGCTGGAAATAGCAGGCTCCCTCACATTCATTTCCTATACGTAAGGAATTTGATTAGAAATAATGATTTCTAATTGAAGCTTTGTGTCTGGTTGTGATTCTTCTTTCAATACTGTCAAGGCAATTAAATCAGCTAAAGATAATCTTTAACATTCACCTGATGCAGCTAATTAAGTGGTGAAAAATGAAACACTGATTAAATGAATCAAATCCAACGTTGCAGGTAGCAAAGTTTAAATCGGAAACAAGAATTCACAATCAGTTGTTGCTTCGCTATTTTAGATATTTTACTTTAAAGAAGCAAAGCTTCCTCAACCTAACGTAGCCCATTAAAATATTTCATTACGGCCTGTGTTATCTGCAGACAAAAGCAAACCCTGATTTAGGAAACACCTAATAACTCATCAGCATAATTGAAAACAAAATGCTTTACTGCTTTACTATGTTTTTCCTCTGCCTATCCCAGCCTTTTTTCCAACACACAAGGATAAATAATGTTTCAGCCCAACAAAGAGTGGATTTAAGTGTGATAAATGAAAAGAAAGAGAAAACCACTGAAGACCCTGATTCAGCACATAAGTACTACGAGTTCCAGCAAAGTGTATGGGAAGGCACAATAATATCCATGCACGTGTGCATTCAAATCCAAAGCCCCACACATGCAAGTACACAGGTAACATTATCACTTTTGTGTCCTCCCCTCCACTCTTGCCATTAAATTCACGTTACAGCTTCCAACCAACTCAACGATTTAACACAGCAATCCAAGTGGACGGCAATAGGAGCCAGAAAATGCTCCTAATTCAAAATCAGCAAGTATAGGTTTTGTAACCCTTAGAAAGCAGTTCTGAATATTATCAGATATAAGACAAAAAAAAAATCATTTACGAATTGAACAACAATATGGAAAAATTAAAATTCATATTTTCTATTGCCCATAATCAAAATGATTCCATTCTACATTTCCCATCTCTACTTTATCTTTTGCCATAACAGCAAACAGGCCAAAAGCTGTTGTGAATTGCTGTTATTTTTTTTTCCATTGACACCTTAAAGTTCTTTAAAAAACTAAGTTCAGAAAGTGAACACCACATACCTGATCACTTATTTGACATGCAACAAGGTTGTGCTGATTGTAGCATCCAGCAAACTTGATATATTTGAGCCAGTTTCCTACATCTGGTTGACTGGCATCTATGCAGAACTTCACATTGCAAAACTCATCCAAGATCTAAAAAGAAGAATATGAAAGAGTAAATCTTTCTGTCGCTGGCTGAGTATTCTAATCAAAAGATAAATCACAGATTTCCAGATAAACAAATGGATAATAATAATAATAATAAAAATAATAATAATGGCATGTTTATTTAGAAATGTTTCCCTGCTGAGATTTTTTTTTTTAGGAACTGTCAAAATACACACATAATAATAAAAAAAAGACAATAAATGTTCTGAAAAATATTTACATGTAATCGAAATGTTGTCTATTATTGCAATGAAACACTATGTTAATTTAAGAGGGACCTGATTTTCTATGCATTCATCTATGACTATGTTTGAAATTATGATTTTAATTAAATAGGACCCTGACAGGAATATAACAAAAATTATTAAAATAGATGGCGTTGGCTTCATTTAAAGTTTCTGTTCTGTTTCAGGATTTACGTTGATTGCAGCACTCATTTAGAATTTTCATATTTGTTGCTTAAACCAAACTTTATCTGGTAGGCAGAGTTATTTATCTTGTTTTAGTATTACACTTCCCAAACGGTCCTGTGCAACACTTAAATCCCTCCCCTTAATCGAAGCAAATAACAGAACTCCTTATGTCAAAATAAAGAGAATAAATGAAAAACAATGTAAACACTCACGCAAACCATGGCAGTATTCAATACACACCAATAAATGGTTCCAATTATGCAGACAATAAACAAATATAATGAGACTGCTCGTGGACAAGCTAAGGACAATGTTCTATTCTAATATTATGACAAATTACTAATCATTACAGCGGACTGCATATCATTATTTGCAAGCTTTACCATCGGCCTATCCCAAACTTCCCACAGCCTCCCAGGGAGCTGACTGCTATATTGTAACTTCGGCTTGGCACCGGCAGCAGCCACCCCACTTCAACAGCAAAATAAAGGAAACAACCTTAAACGCCCCAAACGAAAAGCGAAGGGCGAGGGCGGCTGTGCCCCGCTGGGGAGCGCGTGGAGCCGCGGCCGGAGCCGCCGCTGCCGGTGCCCGGTCGCCGGGAGCGCACGGAAGTCCCTGCCCGGCCTCTCGGCGGTCCCTGACCGCGCTGTCCCCGCGGGACGCGCTGTCCCCGCGGGAGCTGCCCCGGTCACCCCCTCCGCGCCCCCGGGGCCGGCAGCGGGCCCGGCCTTGGGGTGGGGGGTGCGGCCGGTGCGCGCAGCCCGCGGGTCTGCCGAGCATCGCCCCGCCGCACCCTGCGCTCCACCACCTCCAAAAAAGAAGGTGGAAAACCTCAAGCCCAGCCCGGAGGCCCCCAAACCCCGCAGAGCCACGCGCGCCGCGGCCGCGCCAGGCGAGCTCGGTCCCCGCGGGCGCGCACGCTGCCCCGCCGCCCGCACCTCCGGCTGCTCTTAGGAAGGGGACCTTTAATTTTCCCTTTCAGAGAAACCCCCAAGAAGGGAGGGGGGGCTCACCCCGCGCTCCCCGGCGTCTGGGGTCTGCCCCGGGGCCGGCGGCGCGGCGGCACCGACGGGGCAAAGCGGCCCCGTCCCGCGGGGCCGTGGCAGCGCCGCCGCCGCGCTCGCCGCTCTTACCTTGT